>PVJI01029035.1:0-15758 GCA_004026765.1 Micronycteris hirsuta
GTCTTTGGCTGTTTAGGGAAATGTTAAGGAACCAATATGCCGAAGTATTTATTAGTTTAGGAGTTTGATGGAAGCCTGGAAGAGTGTTCATAAAAAGAAAAAAATTAAGAGACTGGGTTTTTTTAATTTTTTGGCATTGAAGAAAAATGACCACACACATTCACAAAAGCCTGGAGACAATTAGATGGCTTTCTGAAGCCAGGAATTCAGGACACACTGTTGAAGGAAAACATGGGCGGCCTTGGCACCATTATGTGACTTCCCCTTGGCTCCTCCAAAACCTGTGTACTGTGTTCTCCCTTAAACACCCATCCTCCCTTTCCAGTCTCCTTCTTCCTATTCCACAGGAAGGGATTGTTGGTCAATTAACACTATATTATTGACTAATACTATATTTTTTAAAGATCTCTAGGTGATTCCAATATTTGAAAACTAATTGTTATAAGCAATTGATAAAACCTCATTTTCCGGGTTTTCTATTTAGTAATGTTAGCCTGGCTTCTTAAACTGAGTAGGGTTGTATAGACTGTATGCTCAGATTCTTAATTTTTACCAAATGTGTAAGCTGCAGATGTGGTTGGTCTGATTTGCAGGAGGCCTACTCCATATGCTTTCAACCCTGGTTAGTTTCAGAAGCACTGGGTCTGTATGCATGTGAAAGCTGAAATACAGCAGTCCTTGAATGTCCGAGGATTCTAAATGTTATTGGAAGCAGAAGAAAAACAAGGTAGACTATAGATAGATCAGACCCACTCTCCAAGAAATGCAAGACCAGAAAGAACAGCCTGTAGCGCAGCAATTTCAGTTCTGACATTCATACAAAGCTTGGGATGTCCTCCTTTTCCCAAAGCTTGGGAAAATCAGATCACTGGAACATTTTTGGTTTGTAAGAACTTTGCTAAATCATTATAAAAATAAAAATATATGTCTCTCTGCATTTTGATAGTACTTCATTATTTTTAAAAGACTTGTGTTTTTTAATATTTTAGTTCTTTTAAACTCACTTGTACTCAGACTAATTTGTTCAATTCGCTGATTCATTCAGTAAATACTTACTGCATATGCTAGGCACTGCCATAATTGATACACTAAGCTTAGTCCTGGCCTCCTGAGCTTAAAGTCAAAAATTAGTTGTAACAATAATATAGAAAATTATACTCCTAATTTCACATATGAATAAAAATAATTACTTTACCAAAAGTAATGACTGTAGTTAGCACTCCACTGAGCACTCACATAGTTTAGCTCTTACATCAGAGTTTGAACTTAAACAGCCTGGCTCAACCACAACATATGTGTAGCTAAAAATATAAATTCATTTCAAATTCAGTGATGTTCAGAATTCCTTTTTTTTAATGTCCTATGTTCTAATAATTACCCTTCTCTGTAAGTTCATTGAGTTTGTTTGTGTTGCAGATACTCCACAGACAAGTGTTACTCATGTAACCCAACTGGAGAGAGATACCATTCTTGTATGCTTAGACTGTGAGTTTTTATTTACATGCATCTTATTTTAATAAGATTTCTCTTATCGTAGTTTCTGAGTGACTTTTTTTCTCTCTCTAGGTTGTATAAAAATAGTAAATCTCCAAGGAAGATTAAAATCTAGCAGAAAATTATCATCAGAACTCACTTTTGATTTCCAGATTGAATCAATAGGCAAGTCAAAGTTTTATATTTCTTGTTTGATTGCATTATTAGCTGCTTAAAATAATTTATCTGATAATTTTCCAAAATTATAAAAATATATTACTAAAGATTCATTTTTTAAATGTAGGATATAATGGATATGAGGTCAATATCAGTCTTCACTTTTACACATTCTCTAAAATGGTTTCATAACTGTGATACAATCTAAATAGTGTTACTTGACAGATTTTGTACTTTTAAAAAATACTTATTTTTCGTAACATAGTTATGAAGTTCCATTTCCTCTAGATTCCTGTAGTTTTCCTCTAACTACTTTAGAATTTAGTACTTAGAATACTCTATTGTATTTTTGGCTTCTATCTGATGGTCAGAGAGTTTTAAGTAGTATATGGAATTACCTTCCTACCATTCTTACATTTTGTTTGACAAGTTTTTTCTGAAAAGGAACTTCGTACAAAATTAGTACTCTGAAGTGATCACGTTCAGGAAGACTAAGGTGAAGGGATCATGTATGAGATAGTGCTAGGGAAAACGAGTGACAGGGAACTCAGTGCTTAACTAAACACGGTCTTTGCTTGTAGGTATGTTGGCAGACGGTAGGGCCAAGTACAGATACTTCATTTGTCTCTTCCTGGTTCTATTTTTACTCCTCTAACTAGAGCACCTCTCCCGCAAGCACATGCCGGTGATAATAAGAAATCAGTTTAGGGGACATCTGCTCAAGACATTAGAATGTAATCCATACTTAAAAACACAGAGCCAGGATTCAAAACAGGGTAAACACTTTTTTATCAAATTTCTATAACAGTTATTTTTAGTGAAATTTTTTGCCAAAAAGACGAATAAGTTCTATATAATATTTTGTTTATTTCAAAGGTAAAGATGCCATATAAGTATGGAGTACCTGACATTGGTTATTAGTTGAAATATTGCTATGCAAGACAGAGAGAGGGATGAAATGATGCTTAGCAGTTGAACTTCTGTACTATTAGCAGTAACTGAGCTGTTCTTGCCTGCTAGTGTGCCTACAAGACAGTGTGCTAGCTTTCTGGAAACATGGAATGCAAGGTAGAAGTTTTAGATCTAATGAGGTAAGTCATCTTAAAAATTGCATCCATTAAATGGTCATGAAACTTTATCAAACAGTTTTATTTATCTTTAGGAAATTTCTAATTAATACAAGGAATACTTGATTTGCTAACTTTATTATTATTTACAGCATTAGTCTAGTGATAAAATTAATAGCACATACTCTATAGCCACCTCTCTTTCCCCATTCACACAGACAGTTTTAGTGCCTATCTTATGCACTTGCAGATAATCACCCTTATATTAAGAACAAGAACTTCCTAATACTGCTAAAAGTGAGTGACTATGATTTTCTCTCAGCTTTCCCACCATCACCTGGAACAAGAGTTCTGATGCTGGCTCTCTGTCTTGAGGCACCTATCTACTTTGTCTTTCAGTTTTTTAATATTTCAGAAATAATGGCCTTGGCTATAAGCAAAGGTTTCTACATTTCTATTGAAGCCTCCTTGCCTCCAATTTCTGTTACCCTTGATACTTACAAGATTCTTTGCTTCTTTCCCCTTTTTGTTTTTGAATATTTTATTTATTTATTTTTAGAGAGAGGAGAAAGGGAGGGAGAGAAAGATCCGTGTGTGAGAGAAACATCAGTTGCTTCTCACACACCCTCAACTGCGGACCCAGCCAGGGCACCCTTATTACCTTTTATTACCCTCTAGCTGTATAGCCTGAGTCCTTCCTACCTTAACTGAACTCCAAGAATAATTGAGCTCCAAGTCATGAGACATACTGGATTTAGTTCAACATTTGCAGCAGAGAGTGCTGGGGTTATAAACATGAACAAGACATTGTACTTGCCCCCTGGAATGTTGTAGGCAAGTAACATCATCAAAAATTCTGCCAGTACCGCCAAGCCTCAAACAAGGAAATAGCCCATTTGTGTCCTGAACAGCCATTCATTGTGCTCAGAGCACCTCTTCTAACAGAGTAAAGAGTCTAGCCTGGCGATGGTGAGCCCGGGTCCCAGAGTCATGGCGCCCAGGCTCACGCCTCACCTTGCCGCATTAGCAACTGTGTGGTCTCGGTATTTCCTTAAGTTAAAGTGCATATATTTTTCCATCTGTGAATTGAGGATGACTAAACAGTACTGATTTCATAGGTTTGTTAAGATTAAATGGAAGGTGTACACCTGAAACTAACATTGAATGTCAACTATAGTTGAATTTTTTATTAAAAAAAAAAAGATTGAATGAAAGGAAGCATATAATGTACTTGACATACTGCCTGGCCTATGTAAGTAGTCAAGAAAGGTTGCAGCTAATATATATCCAGAAGCAATTCCCACAAGAGTGTCACTTCTCAGGAAGATACTTAAAAATTACCTGAGGGAATCTAGCAGGAAGGTAAGAAGAGTCAACAGCTAATAAACACTAGGAAGAGAAAGAAAGGCTTCAGAGGCAGGATACAGAGAGTGGTTTTAAAAAGAAGAAAAGATTTTGTCCCCAAAAATCACTCAGTGGGCTTTTTTCAAATTACACGGGCAGCCCCTACCGAATACAGTCCCTAGTAGACAGACCCCAAGATACCCTGAGTTCGGCATGATCAGCCACTGTTACTGAAGGAACCATGTTATATTCCGTATCCTTCAGGTGTGCTGGGATACAAAGAAAGTTAAGAATCACTGGCGTTTTCATAATAATTAATTGTAGCAGTACTGATGGAATAAATTTAATTTCAAAATCAAGTTGTTTCTTCAGCCTACCAAATTTTGAAGGAGAATTTACTGCCATTATAATTTGAAATGGTTTCCATTCAGTAACCAATAAATAGTGAATTCTTCTTTCTCCCGTAGACTTATTCTTAACCCCCCAGCTGGTGACAGGATGAGATGTTATTTCAGGAGACGGGGGAAGCGGTAGGGGAGAGCATCATCTGTGGAGTGCTCACGTAGCTAGTCATTGTACCCGCAATACTTCGTAAGAACATCGCAAGATACTCCTGCGCGGCAGATACTTTCTGTCCCATTTTGCAGAAGGCAAAACTGTTTGCAACATGCTGCATACCTTGTGCATTGTCACAGCTCGCTGTATCCTTTCACGTAGAAGGACCAGATCCAAGTGGCTTGCTATTAACATAACTGACAAAAGGTTTCTGATAAATAAAACAGACTGGGTGCTTTGCTTTTAAATTATTCCCTTGACTTATAATTTAACAAGTAAATGATTTTCCTACTCTCATATTTTATAATTAATCGAAAGTCACATTTTTTCTAAACTAACAAATTGATGCACCAATATGTTGAGTTAACAAATTCAGTCATGTGGGTATGTATTTCCATCATAGGAATTATGTCTTTTATATAGCACTATAAATTAAATGCCTATATAAAATTATGTCTTCTTCAAAAATTAAATTTATATTTTAATTGAACAGGTAACACAAGAAATTTCAGATAGCACAAGAATTTTCAGACTGCTTGGATCTGACAGGTATGAAAGGGGTTGTATTAAACACACAGTACTAAACTGTTTTATAAATCCAATATGAAACTAGTTTCTTCTTCAAGAGAATTGAAATTTCTACAGTAATATATTCAACATTATATTTTTCACACAATCAGAATTTACAAGTCAAGGTTTTAAAGCCTTTGAGAATGTACCTGATCTTCCAAGAAACAGGAATGTATAGGTCTGTCAATAATAGTTTTGTATTAAACTTACTATCTAGACAATTTCCAGCATGAGAAAGAAGGAATACCGTTTCACAACAAGCAGAAACTTTTTTATTTCAGTGCCAAAGAGGATTTGAGGGTTCTGTTCTGATTTACTTCTGGCTTTTGAACTACAAATTGTTTTTATAAATTTTAGTAAATCAGTAAGTTCCTCCAAGTTACCCTAAGAGAGGTGGGAGGTGGTTGATAGCAAAACTAACTTCTGAGAGCTAAACCTGGCTCTTCGATCTCAGTGACTCACAAGTGAGTTCTGTCCCCAAATCAAATAAGCAGCATTCATAGAGGCATAGAATGAAGAAACAGTGGAAAATGTAAGCAAACATTAGTTTTCAAGAATAACTTTATTTTGTTATCTATGTTTTTGTTTGTTTATTACTTTTAGGGTCGTGGTTTTGGAAAGTAGGCCAACTGATAACCCCACAGCACATAGCAATTTGTACATCCTGGCGGGTCACGAAAACAGTTACTGAGAACTGTTGTGCTCTGGCAGTTAACTCTAGAAAGAGAACGCTACCGCCGCAGCGTAACGGATGCTTGAAGCTGCACAAAGCTGCAGTCGCCTGCCGTCACTTACTTGTAATTTATTGTGGCATGAGACAAGATGGGGAAATTTTTGTTTTAAGTGGTATGGATATATTTAGCATATTGAACCACAAAGTGCTTAATTCATTGTTATGTAATCTTTGTACATATAGGCAGTATTTTTCTGTGAAACTTCATATTGCTGAAGACATACACTAAGAATTTATGTAGATAATGTACTTTTATGGGATGTACAAGTAAGTGTCTTACCTGTAAATGTTGTAAATGTTGATGAAAATGCAAATG
This sequence comes from Micronycteris hirsuta, assembly GCA_004026765.1. Lineage (NCBI taxonomy): Eukaryota > Metazoa > Chordata > Mammalia > Chiroptera > Phyllostomidae > Micronycteris > Micronycteris hirsuta. The sequence continues at coordinate 6,236 of PVJI01029035.1, forward strand.
GGGTTAATATTTTAAGAATTCTTTAGTATACTTTTGGGTGTGACTATTACAAAATGGGATGCTGGCAATGAAACAGGACATTGAACACTATTGTATTTTTATTATATGTAATTTAGTAATATGAATATAAATCTTGTTACTTTTAAAATTATAATGGAGGCTGTAATCATTTTATAATCTTGTTTTTAATTTTAATGCAAGTACACTGGTTTATATTTGCACAAAGTATTGATAAGTGATGTATTAAGTCACAAAAGTAAGCTGTGACACTGTCAATATGCATTTGGCGCCACAACATCTTTTCTAAATGTATTTGGATTGTTTTCTATGTGAAACAAACAGATTAACCACCTGTTGTAGTAACTGGTCTTTTTATATTTAAGCAGAATCCTGTAAGATTGCTTGTCTGTGCTTAAAAACAATACCTTTGAAAAAATTTCAAGTCACAGAATAGCGGTACCATGGTGTAACGCTGCGGTTGTGTCTGAATGACAACGTGCACAAAGAATAGATTGGCATTATTAAGGAGTCCACACTAAACATTTCATATAATCACATTGAGGAGCTGTAACATTCCATAGCGTGAAATGGTTCAAGTTTCTAGTGGAATTCTTAGTTTTGTTGGCCTTATTTTATGATGATTCTCTTACTTTTTTTTTATTTAGAGTATTAACATATGGCCCAAATAATTTAGTTACTACCTCATATAAACAATACAATGGTTACTATACATCACAGGAACTTAGTTTTGGTTAAAGTCATTTTTGATTGCTTTTTTCCAATGGAATATGTATATACCAAGTTTTAGCAAAACACACAATTTTGGCTGTTTTTTGGTATATGGTCTTTATATTTTAATGTGAGTATATACACTAAGAGCAAACTAAATTGTGATTTATGGTCTTCATTTGTTTTAATTGATAATATTTTTAAATATGTTCCTGATTGTACATAGTGTAAAATAAACATGTTTTTTAATATGCTGTCGTATAGTAGCTTGTTACCTGGCTTAATCTATATATAGGAAAACTGAAAATCATTGAGAAAAAAATTTTAATTATATTCTGCATTAAATCCTTAAGTATTCATTGTTTCCTCAGATTATCTTCTTCTTTTTTTTTTTAATCTAAATTTCCTAAGTAATATTCCAACATAAGAGAAAAAGGAAGTCTATTTGTAGAATCTTAAGCTTCCTGATTAGGAAAATCAATTAAACATTTATAGTCTTTTGGTTAGAATAGGTGTTATCAAATGATATTCCTCAGCCCATTCATACTCACCACCTGTTTTTGTAAATAAAGCTTTATTAGAACATACCAAGTATACATTTACGTGTTGTCTATGGCTGCTTTGGCACTACAGTGGCAGAGCTGAATAGTCACCAAAAAAAATAAATGCATGGCCCACAGAGCCTAAAATACTCATCATCTGACCCTTTATAGAAAAAGTTTGCTGGCTCCTGGGTTAGAAAGGAAGGGAGCGTGTTGGGGACGACATTTCTGCAGATGAGGAAAGGGGAAGATGAGGTGGGAAGAACTGGATTGGAGGTCAGGAAGCACCATCTCTACTCTTGCTAACGCCACTGCCTGTCGTGACCCTGGATAATTTACTTGACTCTAGAACAGCTTTCTGATCTAGAAATGTAACTTCTAAATCATACAGTTGTTAATAATCATAGCAATTGTGCACATTTATTACTTTCCCCAAATTCATTGTGACCGATCTTAACATCAATGTCTGTTTCAAAAGTGCATCTTTACCAATATAACATCTTCAATTTGCTGAAAATCAAACTCAATGGATTTTCGAGAAATCAAGATTCTGTTCTTGGCATTTGTTGACAAGGTTGTTGATCCTTTTTCTAGGCAACTGTTTTTCCAAGTTTCTAAGTCCTGTAAGTTAGAGAAAGGGTCACATCTCAACAGAATTTAACCATGACATTTAACTGTCAGGCACTTAAAAATGTTCCCAGGAAATAAGGTATACAACTGGTTGTATGTTACCCAAGGGCTTTAAAAAGATACAGACCCCTAGAATCAATCTGGGGATCAGGCACAGTAACCTGTATTTTTATAAAGTTGTAAAAATAATTCTGATGTATAGCCTACATGAGAACCACTGGTCAACACTAAAAATAAATCAGTGTTTCTGAGTGTGATCCAAGGATCACATGCCTCAGAAAAACAATCTTTAATGATGCATAAAAATGCAAATTTGGGGTCTCCACTTAATAACTTTTGACTAAGGAGTTTTGTTCACTCAAAAGGAAGAGAGTCACTAAGATGTTTGAAACAAACAATTTTATCTTCATTGAAGTTCAAATTCAATACTTTGATAGCTATTTTCTTAGACCTTGGTGTTGAGAAGAATGAGATCAGTTGTTTCTGGGCCTATTGGCATCATTTAGCTTGCAGGTATGTTGCTGATTTCAGTAGAGACCAAGAAATAAAGGACAGATACCAGTTTTTACTATTACTAGAAAAAATATGAAAGTGTGTGCTGAACAAAATAATGGGTGCACACTAAGAGTATTTAAGGGAGTGTAGTAACAATACGTACCCAATCCCTGTATCTGTGTGCCAGGTACTAGTCCACATTCTTTACACAGACTCCCAGTGAAGCCTCAGACCAGCCCAGTGAAGAAGGTATTGTTAATGCTATTTTACAGATGAAGAAACTGAGGCACAGAAAGTTTAAGTAACTTGCCTAAGAATATAGCTGGTAAGTGGTAGAGCAAGGGTTTGAACCTAGGCGCTTAATTATTGTGCTAAACTATGTATTACACTGCAGTATATCCACTTCGCTCTAAAATATACTCTAGCGTTTTTTTATCCTGAAATTTGATTTCTTTTCTCCAAGAGGGAACTGGACTTCAAATTCTGATTTTCACTGTCTGCAACAAGAGAAATTCCTGTCTTAATTGTTTTGCTTTCCTAAAAAGCATTTTCCTTGTTCAAAGCCTTTTGTTATAAAAACAAAAGGATTTGCATAAGATTAGCTTTACAGTCTAGACCTGCCTGGGGTAGCTCAGTGGATTGAGCACCAGCCTGCAAACCAAAGGGTTGCCGGTTCCATTCCCAGTCAGGGCACATGCCTGGGTTTTGTGCCAGGTCACCAGAAGGTGTGTGAGAGGCAACCAACCACATGATGATGTTTCTCTCCCTCTCTTCCCCTCTGTCAAAAAAAAATAAAATTTTTCTTTAAAAAAAATCTTTTTAAGTCTAGTTAACACTCAATACAAAGACTTTTTTTTTTTACTTTTGTGAGGTAATTATTTAACCAACATTTAATAATAATCATTTACAGTGTATCCAGATACTACTGGAACTGCAGAAAAGATGGAAAGGCTATCATTCCCAGTTTTCCAAGGGCATATTTGGATAAATAAATTTGAAGAGAGGTACAGAAGGTTGTACCTAATTCTGTTTTGGGGAAAGGAAAACCTCTATAGAGAAAGTTAAAGACAAACGGGGTTAACAAAGGAAAGGCATTTATTCAGCGCTGTGGAAAATCAGAGTAGGTGCTGCAGGCATGCAAAACTGCTGTGTTAAGTGCAGCTGAACTTAGGATGCATGGAGCAGGTAATGGTCTGAAGCTAGAGAACTAGGATGGGCCCGATTGTGAAAAGCTACTTTAAAAAGTAGCTCTGGTAATCAACAGATTTGGAAACTGCAGGGATAAAACACAACAGGAAGATGAAAAGAGACTGTTGGGTTTGTATGTAAGGTAATCACTTGTATGCTTACTGAAATTTTTCTACAGCATGATAAGGGCAGAAATGGGTAGATGTGAACTGATGTAGGTTTGAGTATTGTGGAAATATATTTGGCCTTGGTGGAGGAAGGAGATAAAGGTTGTTTCTGGTTTTGTTTCTAAAGATAGGAGATTGGAGCATATTTCTAAGCAAATAAAGAAAATGGAAAATTGTAGATGAGAAAAAAGTTGCCTCAGGAAAAAATGGAAATACGGACATCCTATATCTGGGCGTGACGTTTGTACGTGCTCAATAACAGTATTTGAGTTCATCTTGGGAATAAGGGTAAACTGTCAAAATATATATGTATTTTCAATTTACCTCGTATAGCATGCATCACATTGTTTGCTCTACTTGCTCCTCCACTGGGTGTCAGTCATGTCTCTTATTCTATCAGCCCCAAATACTAGGACAATGTTTGTTGAATTATGAAAATGGCAACAAAATACCGCACCTAATAGCTGCTTGTCATGGAAAACCTACAGAAGTTTGCTGAAAAATTACTTGGGAAATAAGGCAGGACGGAAGAGTAATGACTTATAATAGGATCTGACAAACTGAGCGTCTATACCCAGGCATGAAAACGGACTGGTGCAATACAATGTTAAATGCTTAATTTTAGTGCTTTTAAAGTCTTGGAGTGGAACGGGACTTGGTATAATGACAGTGTTCACGGAAAAGGCAGTTTCCTGAGCGCCGCCTTCTGGGCACCTTCAAGGGTTCTCGGAGGAGAAACCACTGTTGCGTCCACACGCTGAGGTTCTGAGTTTGCCCGCAGGTGACCCACGGGGGTGTGAGCCCGGGGCTTGCTCTGCGGCGGGCACCGGGAAACCTGCTCCGGAAGCTGCCCTGCCACGCTCGGCCTGAGCGTCCCGTTGCCTGGGAGACGCCGCGGCAGTTCCGCTCCGGAGTGGCGGCGCCTGCCGCTGGCGGAGCAGGGCGACCCGCGTTGGACTCGCGACTGCTCAGGGCGGTGCCACCGTCGCTCCGTCTGCTCTGTAAGTGCGGGTCCAGGTGGCAGACGCGGGTCGCTGCCCGGCGGGCCGGGTGGGGTGGGGGTCGGCGCGGGGGTTGATGGAGAGCGACGTGGCGTCTGGACCGGGCTGCCAGACAAGGGCAAGTTTCCCGAGAGTAGGGGAGCGGGGGCTGCCTTCCCCTTCGGTGGCCTCTGGCGGGACAGGAAGGCGAGAGGGTGAGGGGCTACAGGTGACAGACGGCTCCCGCCGGCCACACCACCCAGTCGCTGGGGCACCCTGGCGGCCGGAGGAAGGGGTAACCCTGGGGGGAGGACGGCCCTTGGGGCAGGGCTGCGGCGGCGGCTCCCCGGCAGCGGCTGGGGAGCGAGGGGCCGTCTGCGCTCTGGGAGTCCTAGGTGTGGCCCCGAAGCTGGGCCGCCCTTCCCAGAAGGGTCAGGACGAGGCTAGCGGCCTGGAAATAAAGTGATTTCTGCCGAACTTTAATTCCTCTTATGTGTACACGTGAAATGTGATTTTTTTTTAAACAAAATTCGTTTCTTAAACTATGTGTGAATCATGTGGTCTTACAGTTTTCTGGAGGTGCTTTTAATTAATCCAATTGTGCTATCACCACTAGAAGTTTATAATTAGCTGTGTGTATTCTTGAAGTTCTGTAATTCCGTATTATAAAACAGACGCAGAATGGTTTTTTAGCCCATTTTCCTATTCAGTTTTATTAAATATACATACATTTGGTTGCATTGGAAACAAGAACAACGACGCAGACTGTGACTTCTAACCTGTTGAATCCGTACATGGTCTGGCCTGGTCTGGAAAGGTTTCCTACCCCATCATGCCTAACGCCACAGTTTACACGAGTTTCCTAGAAACTTAGATTAGGAAATTAATGTGTTTTCCACCCCATTTTTCTCCCTTTCTAATGTTGTTTTTCGTCTCCATGCATCCGTTAGGCTTGCTTGAGCCCTCAGGATCTGGTGTGTGGCACAGTCGTGGAATATAATCTGCCTACAAGTGTTTTCTCTGTTTCAATCCTTGAAACAGGAAATTAAATAGAAAATTTTCGAAGAATTTAACAACCCACTCAAGTATCTATCTCTGCATGTGTTTTTGTATTCACCAATTGGCCCAAGTCTATATCTGTTTTTGCTTTTGTACACAGAACTTCATTAACTTAAGAGTCAAATATTTGGTAAATTCTGATGTTGGGAGACCCTGTAACCAAGAGGCATATGGCTTCAGATTGTGAAGGTCACTGATGACAATGAAAAATATTTCTAACCAATTGCATCTATTCCCTGCCTGATATACCTCTATCAATAGTTTTTTCCCCCAGCATCATTAGGGTTCTCTACATACAATAGCGTGCCATTTCCAAATAAGAGTTTTTCTTTCCATTTCCAATCTATATACTCTCAATTAATTTTACTTGACCTGTTGCAAGAACTTCCAATACAATGTTAAACATAAGTGGTCAACTACAAGAATTTCCCAGCCGCTGGGGGAAAAGGACTCAGTCTTTCACCTTTAAGCATGACGTTAACTAGGTTTTTCTGCAGGCCTTCTGGGAAGGATGTTGCCTTCTGTTTCTAGTTTCATGAGATTTTTTAAATCATGAATGGGTTCTGGGTCTTGTTAAGTGCTTTTCTAAAATATGTATCTACTGAGATGATCCTGTATTTCTATCTTTTATTCTATTAATATGTTGTTTTACATTATTGATTTTCAGATATTAAACCTTGTATTCCTCAGATAAGTCCCACAGAGTCATGGTGTATAATTCATTTTATATATTTCTGCTAATCATTTTGTTGATGATTCTTGTGTCCTTATTCATAAGAATGATGATCTGTAGTTTTCTGGGGACTTCTTTATCTTACTTTGTATCAGGGTAATATGAGAGGGGATCCTAAAACACTGAACTTGTTTGTAAAAAATTGTGTATTTATTCTTACATGTTTAAACTTCAGTCACCTTCAAAGTACTCTCCATTTGATGCAATACACCTATCGAGACTTTTTTCCACTGCTCGAAACAGTTTTTGAACTTGTCAATTTTGATGCCTTTTGGGTGCTTCTGCCATTTTTTGTTTCACATTTTCCATATCAGCAAAATGTTTCCTTTTGAGGACTTTATTCATCTGGGAAAACAAACCAAAAAAGCCAGCCTCTTGGGATGAGATCGAGTCAATAGGGAGGGCGGGGCCATTTTCGGTGTCAGGCCATTTTTTGTTCAAAACTGAACACTCAGCATGGTGTGGGCAGGTGTGTTCATAGATCACCCGTCATGAAATGAGCAAATGCGTTGAAAGAGTTTTCAAAAAAAATTCACTGAAGCCAAACACAGCCTCTCACAACAATGCCAGCTGGTGCACTGATGCAGATAGGTTCTTAGAGCACTCACCTAGTGGGGGAAGTCTGTACTACAAAGGAGCCCTCCCTCCAGAAGGTAATACTGGGGTTTTTTGGAGGGGTCCCTCCTTGTATTGGCCTTACAGAATGAGTTGAGAAATGTTTTCTCCACTGCTATTTTTTGGGGGGTTGGCCAAAAAGTTCATTTCGTTTTTTCCATAAAATGGTTCTAGTAGTGCTTAGTTGTCTTTAACTTTATTCAAAACAATTTTGTTAGATTGCATTGTGACAGCTGTCATATCAGAGTGCATTTTTAAAAAACTTATCAAAATTGATGAATTTTGTGCAGCCATATAAACATTGAAGATGTGCAGTATTTTCTGCATATTATGCTTTATTGTTTCAAGAAAGGTAAAAATGCAACTGAAACAAAAAAAGATTCGTGCAGTGTATGGAGAAGATGCTGTGACTGAACGAACGTGTCAAAAGTGGTTTGCGAAGTTTCTTGCTACTGTTGACGTTTTGGCAAGTAATTCTTTGCTGAGGGGCTGTCATATGTATTGGGAGATGTTTAGCAGCACCCCTGGCCTCTACCAATTAGAAGCCAATAGTGGGAGATAGCCGACACACTCAGAATATCCAAATCAATAAACTTATTGATGAAAATAAAAAATGTGCCTTTTGTTTTATGGAAAAAATAAATGGACTTTTTGGCCAACCCAATAAAACAGTTTATGAAGGATTGGTATTAATTCTTTGAATGTTTGGTAGAATTCACTTTTGAAACTATCTGATCCTGGGCTTTTCTTTGTGGGTAGAATTTTAATTACTAATTGAAATTTTTTATTTGTTATGAGTGTAATCAGGTTTTCTATTTCTTGGGTCAGTTTAGTATTTTTGTCTTTTTAGACATTTGTTCAACCACATTGTCTAATTTGGTTGCATATAGTTGTTCATAATACTCTTGATCTTTTTAGCTTCTATAGGGTGGTCCTGATACTTTGATATTTTAGTACTTTTTATTTCTCTGTTTTTTCATAATCTATCTAAATCTACCTCCGCTTTAAATTTCCTCTTGGCCTTCTCAGGTTTTCCCCATATACGCACATAAGTAATAGTTTTCCAAACACAGTCGGTGGTAGATTTGCCGTGTGTTACATGGTGTATGTACTTGCGTAGTAGTAGTCACCTACCCACGTAAACACTTTCTCCTGTTGTGTGGTTTCCTGGTGGTAAGTGAGGGTACATGATTTCTTTCTTCACTGAGATAGCCTGTGGACAGGAAATACTGAACATTAGTGAAGTTAAAAAAAAATACTCATTTGAAACAAAATTTTTAAGTGGTCAACTCTTTTTCTAAGATTTAATTTATTTATTTTAAGGGAGGGAGAATGAGAGGGAGAGAAACATCAATGTGAGAAAGAAACATCCATCAGCTGCCTGGACCAGGGACCAAACCCACAACCCAGGCATGTGCCCTGACTGGGAGTGGAACCAGCGGCCTTTCACTTTGCGGGATGACACCCAACCAACCAAGCCACACTAGTCAGGGCAGAGGTCAACTCTTTACTTCAAATTTTGTTAATACCAATACCTGGATAGAGTGGTTCTTCAAAATTGTGCTTTATTTTTAATTAACTGTGAGGTAGTATAGTGTAGTGATTAAAATTGTGATCTTTGAAATGTGATGCCTAGGTTCTAATTCCATACTAACTTCACTGTGCCTCAGTTTTCTCGTCTGTAAAACTAGATAAAAATAACACCTACTTTATGAAATATTTGTGTACATTATATGTAATTTGCATAGAACAGTGTTATTAAGAGCTACCTATTATTATTAAGTTTATAATCAAGTTCTACTGAGTACCCCAGCTGGTGTAGCTCAGTGGATTGAGCATGGGCCTGTGAATCAAAGGGTTGCCAGTTCAATTCCCAGTCAGGGCACATGCCTGGGTTGTGGGCCAGGGCCCCAGTGGGGGGCACACGAGAGGCAACCACACATTGATGTTTCTTTCCCTCTCTTTCTCCCTCCCTTCCCCTCTCTAGAAATAAATAAAATTTTTAAAAATAATTCTACTGAGTAAAGTGGGGTGGGATTTTTAAGACTAATTCAAATTTTTATATTTTTAATTCTTAGACTGACTTATTTAATTATGCTGGCCTTGTTTTTTATCTAACATGTAATCTAGTCACCACAAAATTCACAAATGGGTGTGCTGCGGGCCGGCCGCAGCTGGGTCAGGGTTCTCCGAGGTGCGCAAGGCGTAGGCGAAAATGGGTAACAGACGACAACACGTCTCAAAGGACCGTGAGGCTCTGTTCCGTTTATTGCAAGTACAAGCAGGGTTTTATACTTTCATTTTTGGGAGTGATTAACATTTGTAGTTAGGTAAAGCAAAAAAATCAATACCAAGGTAACCAGGAAAAACACGAAAGTTTCCATA
>PVJI01029036.1:0-15766 GCA_004026765.1 Micronycteris hirsuta
GGGTCAGCTCTGGGCTCAGAACAAGGCTCCTGAGCGCTGGGCTCCCAGGCTCCCCTAGGGCAACCACCTGGCTTGTTTTTGTCAAGCCCAGGCCACGCCAGCTTCTGCATTCGCCCTTTGCGATCCACCTTTTGCCTGGAAAGCGACTGGGGCTGGGAGTTGGCGGCTGAGCCAACTGGCTGTTAGAATTGTCTTGTGCCTCAATAGAGGGAAGAGGGACGGACTCCCAGGGTTTGGGAGAATCCTTTGAAACACCTTGTAAGTAAGTCAGGCACAACCGAGTTCAGGGCTGAGCACCAAATACCTGGGTCTTCTTAACCCAACTCTGTCACCTGCTCACTAGGTGCCGCTTGCTCTCTCCCAGCCTGTTTCTCTGAGTGCACACCTGGGAAGGCAGACTACAGGGATGCTCCTCGGGCTGTCCCCCAATCCACCTGCGAAGCTTATTAAACCCAGGTCCCAGTTCCCCATCCCGAAGCTGTTGAGTCAGAGACGCTGAGGAGCGGGGGCCTGGGCACCTGCGTTTGACATGCTGCCCCCGGGATTCTGTCTTCCCCAGGCAGGGCCTGAGACCAGTGAGGAATCGGAAGGAGCTTCAATGTGCCCTCAGAAGATTTGGTCCTGACCCTGCCATACTGTCCTGGCATGTGGCCCAGCATAGCCATGTGGGGGAAACACCCAACCCTGAGACAGGGTCCTTCATGGAGACGTACTCCGGCTGCAAGGAAACTGGAATCTTTTATTGAAAGCTTAAAGTACTCGGCGTGGAGTCCAACGTGGAGTCGAAAGGCCTCGGTCCTCGCGGTGAACTCCCTCCCCCCGCGAGGGGGGTGAGTGGGGGCTGACTGTGGATGGAATTGTTTGCCAATAGGGGCAAAGAATGGTTGGATCCTTTCTCGGGGTGGGGTCAGGTGGGTAGAGGTTGGGAGGTCTGGGAAGGGACCTTTTGTGGGGGCTGAAGGGACTCAGGGGGCCGGGAACTATGTCAGGCCGGCCTTTCCAGGGCTGGCTCTGCTTTCTTCGGTGTGGCAGGGGAGGGTGGGCAGCAGCGTCTCTCTCTCCTGTCGTTCAGGCACTCAGCACCAGAATGTCCTTGGAGGGCAGAGCAGAGAACCCAGTTAGTGGGGGGCGGGGGGCGGCTTCCGGCTGCAGCCTGGGCAGAGAGTCACCTGCCTTTGGATCAGGCAAGTCACATTCTGGGAAGGAGTAACTCTGAACCACGGGGGCTTTGGGGTCCAAGGGGCCTGAGGGTCACCCTGTCTAGGGAGATAAACACACGTTTGTTTAATGTTTTGTGTATTTTCCAAAGTTCAGATACTGAGCACGTGTGATTTTTATGATGGAAACAAAGCCCCTACATCTGCATTTTAAAGCTCCAGCTGTGATTATACTCAGCAATTCCGTCGGGAATATTTACCTGAAGGCCCATCTCCCCACTGGCTGGCAGAGCCTTGTAAGGGCCAGGATTATGCATATTTTGTTCCCTGCTGTACTCCCAGCCCCTTGCATGTTGTCTGGCACATAGTAGGTACTCAGTAAAAGTTGTTCTAATGAACAACATCACACTTCCACTTGGGGCAAACCCTTGCTGTTCTGAGCCTCAGTATTCCCATCTGGAAGGTGGGGGCAACGGCGTCTGTGGTGAGGACGAGCTGAGACTGTGCACGTGAAAAGCTGCATTGGAGGCTTCGTGACAGCTTCGTTTCTGATTGCCTCAGCCCACGCTTGGAGGAAAGAGGCCCCTGTTGCCCGCCCTTCCCTCAGTTCTATCTCCCCTTACCTCCAAGACGTCGATGTCTGCATTGCTGAAGTCGATGTTAAGGATTTTCGGGAGAGGGACACCGGAGCCCAGCACAGCTGTGGGGGAGAAAATGGTCAGGAACAGTCGGCACGGCCGAGACATGTGAGCCGTCGGAGAGCCGCCAGTGTTTGCGAGAAGACTAGTTATTTCTTCTGTGTCTCCAGGCCTTCGTCCTTGCGGTCCCCCCTGCGCAGAGCACTCTCCCCACCCTTGCCTGCCTGCTGAGTTCTCAGCCTTCCTGAGACTCTGTTTGGATGCTTCCTCGCCCCAGGCCAAGCAGCTCTGGGCTCCTGCCGCTCCTCCTGAACAACTCCATCACAGACATCACACAGTACTGATTCTCCGTTTCCAGATCGGCTGCCTCGTCTTGACCGGGCTGTGGGTCTCTGGCAGGCAAGGACGGCGTCCCCAGCATCCCCCAGCCCGGGGCCAGGCACAGAGGAGAGAGCAGATGTTTGCTGAATGAAAGCATGGAAGGAGGCATGTGAGGCCCACAAAGACCGCCATGGAGGGTACTGTTTGCTTTTAGGTGGGCAGAGCCTAAGTGGACCTGCCAATTAATGTTCTAGAAAAAAAGAAGTAATATAGAAAGAAGAGAGGAAGGGAAGCAGAAATGGGTAGGTGGGCAAAGCTGGACTGTCTGAAGTTAAACAGACTTTCTGTCCCCAGCAGGACTTGCAGAGAGAGCTAAGGACATTGGGAATGTACCCCAGAGGAATACATTCAGTAGTATTTCCCAAACTTACTTGTCCGTGGAACCCTTTTCTCAGAGCATCTTAGGGACTAATTCTCCACAGAACCTGCTTTGGGGATCATGGATCTAATCCAGTCTCTCACTTTTGAAAATGGTAAATTGCACTGTAGCAAGATCGAGGGGCTGGCTGCCAAGGTCACACGGCCTCCCAGGGACCCAGCCCCACGAGTCTGCATCTCTTTCCTCCCAGCCCAGCCCAACCCAGCCCGGCTCCTGACATCATCCTCTCCTCGGGGCGTGTGCATGGCTTTTGTGACCAGCACTTTCCTGTCATTGAGATTCAGCCTCCTCTTGTGACAGTTCCCAGAATGAGGGTCTGATCGACATCAAGAGCTCCCCAGTGGACCCCAGCTGGTGCAGCAGCCGTGAGGAGAGAGGAGTCAGAGCCGAGCAGTAGGCTGGCTTGGGGACTGCGGCTTCCAATCCTAATGGGGTTACCCAATTGATGGAGCGCCTGTCCCAGCCTCCAGGTGGCCCCACAGTTCAACAAGCAGCTGCACAGGCAGAACCAGGTGCCTCTCTTCGATTTCGGAAGCTGGGCAAGAAAGCCCTCTAACCGACAGCGTGGCCTCCAAGGAGGCAGACCACGTGTTGGGAGGCTGGGCATGTCGGTAAGGGCAACGCTAGCTTTCTCTGTAGTAACTGAACTTTTTACAATAATAATAATGTGTGTATGTAGTCCGCGTGTAAGGAGAAATAAATGCACGATTAAAAACAAAAAGGAACATAACAGTGTGGATATACTTAACAGGTCTGCACCATACCCCTCAAAATGGCTAAGAAGGTAAGTTTTTATGCTATATGGACTTTACCACAATTAAAAATAAATGTACAAAAATAAATCAGAAACTAACTTGGACTGTATTGGGGAAAAAATGAAGAATGAAGGGTTTAGGAGGAAATATCCCCAGATGTTGTGAGGTTAATTGCCCCTGGAGGTGAGATTTTCTTTTTTAAATGGCTCTGGACTTTTAAAAAATTTACGCACGTGTAATGTTTATGTACAATCAGAATTTGACGTAGATAATTGGAAAAATAAAAACAATGAGCCAAATCAGAAAAAAACATAAATAAAGCAGAAGCAGCAAATAAGGAAGTTGTTGGACCCTTGTGACAGCGTTTGCATGCAGAGGCTTAAATAAATAAGCTCAGAATGAAGTTCCCAGAAATACTATCGAGGTGGAATGGCGGTGCCTGTCACACATTCCCAGCAAACCAGCAGCCACCGGGCGCCCAGGCCACGTGCCCCAGGAAGCACAGGCGCCCGCTCTCACCGTTCATCGCGGGCATGAACGCCAGGTCGAAGATCTTCCCCACCAGCACCTCCATGAGGCCAACCTGCAGGGAAGGAACGAGAACTGAACCCCAGCAACGGGTCACTGGGATGCCAAGGGCTCCTTTGGGCCCTGCCCTGTGACGAAAAAGGAAGGTGCAGAGCGGCTCTGGGACAGTCTGGGAGCCGGCGGTCAGAGCTCTGTGACTCCAGACACACTGAGCGGGACAGCTCGCTCTCTGCACAGATGGGGAGGCCGAGGCCTCAGGCAGTGCGACCCCAGGTCCAAGGTTCACGGGGAGGCAGGGACTGAAGGAAGGCCAGCTCCTCCCCAGGAGGCACAGGGCACGGGGTCTGTCTATGGCGGATTGTTCTGAAACCACAATGACATCACTGAAGGCCCTTGGAGCCTGTAGCCAGTACTCCGGGTTCCCGTCCCAGGTCAGCCTCCATGGGCCTCTGAGAAGGTTCCCTCACCTCTCTGACCCTCAGTTTCCTCATCTGAAAAGTGGGCCCACCAAGCCCAGCTTGTAAGGACGCTGTGAAGACTATGTAAAAGATTGTGTAAAATGCCTGGTCTTGAGCCTCTTCCTACAAGATCTCTCTGAGCTTCTCTAAGCCTTGGTTCCCACATCTGAAAACAGGAGCGAATAATCCTTCCCTCACAGGGCGATGCCGAAACCAAACTCAGTTCCTACACGTAGAACACTTGCCGTGAAGCAGCACCATGTGGCACCACAGGGACAAGAGCAAGGGGCTTGCATCCTGGTGCTGCCTCTTACCAGCCTGGTGATCTTGGGCAAATCACTTCACTTGTCTGTGCTGGGCTCCCTTATTTGGAAAATGGGCTAATAACTGTTCTCAAATCATCCATTTTTTGTGAGGGTGAATGAGAATAGCTTGTTGTTATTCTTTTTTTAAGTGTAAGTTTTCCTGCTGCCAATCACAGTTGCTCCATAAATATTCACTGACTTCACACCGTTAGCGTCTTTTTCACTCGGAGCCCAGAGAGCCCAGTTCTAGCCCCCGCTCTGCCAGAAACCAGGCGCGTCACTGCCCTTCTCTGGGCACCGGTCTCCCCATCCGGAAGATGAAGCTGGCGACCCCAACCCCGCGGGTTATAGTTGTTTGGGTTCAAAAAGCTCAAAAAAGGGGCGACACAATGAGCATTCGACTTTCTCTGTGCACGTGGGAATCACCCAAGCTTGTCCTGGGAAGCAAGCATCTGTTTCATTGGCAATTTTTTTTTTAAAAGAGGGGTGTTTCTGAGGCCTTAATTAGGGTGAGGGACCCAAGAAGAAAAGAGCTGAAACAGGACCGAACCCTAGAACACGTGTGTCTCAGCGCAGAAAAGCAGAATTCCAGAAAGTGGGGTGGAAGGCCGGTCAGAAAAGAGCCCAAACCTGCTTGTTTCACAGATGAGGAAACTGAGGCGCAGGGCGGGTTGGGATTGTCCTGGTCATAAGGGAGTCAGTGGCAAAGCAGAGCCTCCTAATCCAGGGAGAAAGGGCCCGTGGGATGGGCTGCCCCCGCCCTGAGCTCGCCAGCCTGGAGTGAAGAGATTTGGGCCAAGTGGCCTCCCTGGAGCTGATGGTTACAATGGCCCCCCCCCAGGCCGAGTGGCAGCTGTGAGTCTGTGCTCTGCCCCTCCCGGGCTTGTGGGCCTCAGTTTCTCCACCTGTGAGAGGAGGCCAGACAGAGCTGATGCCAACGCTTTGGAATGCACGACCCCCACGCCAGGCCCCAGCTGGTCCCACGGGAACGCCGCTCCCAGAAGATCCCACTCTGGGGCCTGAGCTCGGTACTTACATCAAAATTGCCCACGTTCGAGGTTTTCAGGTGGAGGCTGGTCCTGCAGACAAAATAGACCACCCGTCAGAGGCAGTGGTTGTCGAGAACCGCAGGGGGCTTGCATGTCACTAAGCTGTCGGGACCCTCTCCACCAGCATCCTCCCGAGGACCTCTCTTGATCTGGGGGGAGTGAAGAACAATGGTGGACTCCAAGAATTGAGTACAACCATGTCCCAGACATGATGCCAGGGCTTTATAGGCCATATTCATAGAGTTCCGAGTGAAGCTACACCACCTGCTAGCTGTGTGTCTTTGGCCAAAACACTTCCCCCTTGGCCACCCCATCCACCACACCCCAGCTCTTTCCTGCCCCTCCAAGATTGCCTGTGCAGTTTGCACTACCCGAACCCCCAGCTCTTCCTGCGGCCCTTTAAATCCGGGCTTCAGGTCCAATGTCACCTTCATACACAGCCCATATATACACCTTGCAGGCACAGCCCATGTTCACTTTGGCAGTCTCCTGGGTTTACCCAGCGCTGAAGCCGTGCCAGGAGACTGCTTGCTAAGCCCTCCCTGGTGTCCCTCCCTGGGCTGGCACCAGACACGGAGCACCGAAGTGGCCTTTCTGAGGGCAGGAGCTTGAGGTCACAACCCCCTTACTCGTCCAGCTTGGCGTCGATCATGAGCTTGTCGTTCTCCACGGAGAACATGGCCAGCAGCTGCGTGTCCTGGAGGCAAGGGAAGGAGAGCAAAACGTCAGGGCCACCATACACTGGCCACTGCCAGCCGAGGGCTCGCTGTGTGCCGGGCACTAGCTGGGCGCTCCACGAACACTGAGCATAAGAGCAGGCTGTTCCCTGAGGCTTTGGTCAAATCTCCCTTTATAAACCGAGTCACCATATCCTGGATTTCCCCCCTCTGGAGGGGAGGGGGTTAGAATAATGAATTGCCCTCAATTGTCATTCACCAGTAAATCACAGTCAGGGTGAGTAAACGCTTCTCAGAAAGACAACTGGGCACAGGAAGAGAAATCAAAGATTGGCAGGGGTGTTTACATGCTTCTCAGAGCGGGTCTCAGAAGGGGTGGGGTGGCCTGTAGCCTAGGAAACCTGCTTCGGATGAGCTGTTGGTTGGGATTGGACATCATCACTGTCAATCATATTGCCTTCCCCCCAGGATAGGGATAAAATGTTCAGACTCATCCCCCTCTCCAAGCAGAAGCCTTGTTGTAGGAAAATCCCTCTGCTTCCCTGTCTCTCCCCCGACCACACAAATAAAATAAGTTGGTTTTATGAAAAAAATGAAGCTTCTAACAAATCCAGGTGACATTATTAGTAGTAACAGTAATGATCGTTGGCTGCCCGGGTACATATGGCAGAGACCTATGGGGCATAGAAATTACTCCATCTGCTCACGAGGAAACGGCTTTCAAATGGAGCCTGGAGGATACGCAGGATTTGGCCAGATGAAGGAGAGGGTATGAGAGTGGTCCAGCAGTGGGAGGGTACGTGCAAACCCTGGGGCGGGAAAGAGGCTGGCACTGGAGGGACAGAGAAGAAGCCAGAGGTCAAGGAGGTGGCAGGACCCTAAGAGGCTGGAGTGGGATGGAGCCAGGCCAGGCAGGGGTGGTGGGCTGGAGAGGACTCGGCTGTGCCCGGGGGGCCCGGGGAGCCGTGGCCGAGGTCTGGGCTGGATCAGCAAACATCAGGGCTGTTGATGCAGAAAGCTCCTCACAATGGGGACTAGTCATGTGGGACTGAGTCAGGGCAGCCATCTCCACCCTGGGTGAGAATCAGCCCTTTGAATCTCTCCTCTGATGATGAGAGGCCCCTCCCCTACACTGGGGCTCAGCGTGCTCCCCCCTCCCAGACTGGAAGAGGCTCGTTTGGTCTTGAGTCCTGGGTGGAGAGACCAGGAAGGTGTAGCAGATGGGGCAGAACCCAAATGTCTGAATCTAAAGCTTTGACCACGGAGGGGGAAATGGAACTTTATGCAACCCATTCCTTTGACAATATTTGCTAAGCACCTCTTATGTGCTGGACCCTATGCCAGGCTCTGGGGGTCCAGACAATTCGCATCCTGCTCAGCCATACACTGACAAACAAATGCATTTCATAACGTCAGTTAAGAGTGCAGACAAAATAAAGCAAGGAAGGCGGAGAGAGAGAGAGAGAGAGAGAGAGATGGGAAGGGTGGGGATATTTTAGACAGGTCGTCAGGAGGTGAGATTTGAGCAGAGACCTAAAGAAAATGAGGATATGAGCCATACAGATATCCAGAGGAAGAGCATTCCCGGCAGAGAGAACAGCATGTGCAAAGGCCCTGGGGTGGCACTGTGCCTGGCATTTTAAAGATTGAAGAGCTGAAAGGCGACCAGGGGGTGCGATTGGCTTATAGTTCAGGGCTAATAGAGTCTTTTAAGAAAGGGAGCAACAAGATTTTAAGTGATTCCGCTCTATGAAATAGTTGTGGAAATTATATTTGCATCTACCCCCTGCTAGGTACCAGGGACAGGAGAGCCGGTACCATCCATCTAGTTCCCCCTTCCTCCGATATCGACTAGAGAGCATAACAAATAGTAGGTACACAGTAAATATTGCTGAACGCATGACCAAGGCCTACTTTGCCATGCACTGTGGTATACAACCTGTGAAAACAGTAATAACACTTTTGGAGCCCTTACGAAATGTTAGGTACTGCTCTGAGTATCTTAATAATGCCCTGCTGCCATACCCACGTGGTAGGGAAGAAAATGAAGCCCAGAAAGGGGGAGTGACTTGCCCAAGGTCACACAGCTAGAAGTGATAAAGACTGTATTTGAGTCAGATCATCTGGTCCCATAGCCAAGCTAGTGGTCACTATGGTGGGGACTGCGGAGATCTGAAGGAGTCTGTGGACTCCCGGAGACCACGTGGTCACCCACACTCCCAGACTCACCACATCGATGAGGCATATTGTGGTCTCAACGTCATTGGGTTGGGACACCACAACCTCCGCGGTGGCAAACACCTTCACCAGCGCTTCGTCCTTCTGCAGTGTCACCGAAGGTGGGTTGGGCACCTGGATCCTGATGGTGAGTGGGCGGGACTCAGGGTACTGCTGGAACACCTGTGGGTAGATACCAGGCCAGACTGAGCAGGGCCCTGGGTAGTGGGGGTTTCACACTGGCTACCGCAGGTCCAAGAGCATCACTCGACTCTTACAAACCACTCGTAAAGGCTCCAACCTGCAGCCGGATCCGAGCAAAGAGCTGCCTTCTCTGAGCCTCTTAGAGTTACTGTGAGAATTAACCGTGATGACGCCAGCAAAGATTCGAGCTCAGTCAATGCCTGATGCATGAAAATGCTCACAACCTGGTACTGAGTGAGATGGACTCAGCTGGACATTCACGATGCCATTCAATTATCACAATTCCATAGGGTATTTTCACCACGTTACAGATTAGAACACTGAGGCCCAGAGGGAAACGCCAAGCACGTTGTCTGAGCCCAGCAGGAGAGCTGGGTCCAACCCAGGTCTGTGTCGCTCAGAAGCCCAGGCCGTGTCTCCCTTTAGATGCCCCAGCTGGGATGAGAAAGCCCACGTTTCGGGGTGTCTCACACAGACTGCCCAGGATGTGCTGGGGTCTCCAGAGACCCACAGTGGGAGGGGTCTGAGCCAGTTTGCTACAAAATCTAATTTGCTAAAGGAACAATGCATCAAATGACCAGTTTTCCATAATTGCTAAATAATTGATTTACCAAACCTTTTTTAGAAAGAACAGTTTTCTTAAATATATTAAATGAACATAAGTATATGAGAAAACCATAGAGTTGCTTTTTTAAAAAAAATCCATTAAACTGAAAACTTTTCCATACATAATGCAGGAGTGTGGGTCCTGGCCCTAGGAAGACGTCATTCGTTTCCGCAAACACGTTCAAGGTGAAAGTCTTCTGAACAACCTCCTGGTCTATTGGCAAGTCTAGTAAAGTCAGCCAATCACCCACTCGGTGAATTCACCTTTGGCAAACTGGCTCTCAACAAATCAGCAATTTGGTGACTTAGCTTTTCACAAAGGGATTTTCGAGATACTTCCCAGAAGGGGCGTTATGTCCTAACTGCCCCCAACCCAACAAACAGAGCTTTCCAGAATTAGCAGCACCGTCCTCCCAGGGACACAGAGAAGTTACCTCGACCTCTCTCCCACAGCAGCAGGAGGCTGGGGATGCCCGTGGCAGCTCCGAGCAAGCCCCTGCCGGCGACTCACCCCAGCCTGGGTCTCCAGGGGACCTTCCTCAGTGTCTGGCCTGAGTTCCCCTGCTGCAGACACAACCCCCTTTCAAGGCCTGACTCCCTGAGTCCCTGTCCCAGCTCTACCGCTGTCACATTGTGTGACTTCTCCGAGCCTGTGTCCCTATGTAAAATGGGTTATCGCCTTCCGGCCCGGTGGATGGGGGCATGATTAGAACCAAAGGAGAGAGAGAATTATTTTAAAATTAATAAATAGTAAAGTGCAGGGCTCATAAGAAGTGGCTCAATAAATAAAAGTCCATTTGGAGGGGTCCACCTGCCTCCTGGGAGGGGCCCCTGCTTGTGACATTAGATGCTGGTGCCCTGCCATTCAGCCTTTGACCACACGAGGGCGATAGTGACTATTTGTTGAGTTTAGCCTCCATCCAGACAGCTTTGAATTCCACCCGGTAGGAGACAAGACAGGTAACAAAGAGATGAAGAGTGTCTGAAATGGCTGTAGACTCCAGCAACCCTTCACACCTCTGTAACAGCAGCGTGTCATTCTCTGCCAGGTCCAGGGTAGCAGGCCTGGGGCCAGAGTTGGGATGAGGGCTGGGACAAGGAGGCCTTTGTTCCAACTCTGTATGGCCACCAGTCTGACAAGAGTGCATTTGCTTTTCTTAAAAATTAATGTGTTATTGTTAACAAGGAGAAGAATAATGAACATTTATCAAATATCTCCTCGGTGTCTGGGTTCAAATCCCAGGTCCACGGCCACCCTGTGAGGTGAGCATTGTTTCCCGTTTTCCAGATGAGAAAACCGAGGCCCAGAGAGAGAAGTCGTTTTCCTGAGGTGTTACGGTTGGGATGTGCTGAGCTGAAATTCAAATTCACGTCAGTTCTGCTCCGAGGGTACGGTTGTTTTTCCCTCGAAGTCATCATGCACCTGCATGTGCCCTGCGTCGGCATCTTTGCATCTCCGTCATTGCCTTCACCCTCCTAGATTAACTGGCAGAATAGGAGTTAGCATCCCTTTTTGACAGAGGAAGCTAAGGCTCAGAGATGTTAAGATGCTTGCCTGAAGACACACAGCGAGGCAGCGAGGAGGTAGCCAAGCCAGGATTAGACCAGTGCAGGCCAGTCCACGGCTAGAGCTCAGGGTCTTTCCACCTCAACCCTCCAAGCAGGCCCCTCTCTCATAAGGGTCTGGCCTTCAAGCTATTTGTATTGCACTCCCAAGGTAGGAGGGGGTGGGCAGAGCACCTCACCCAAGTGCTGAGTGTCAGCTCCTGGGAGGAGGGTGAGGCCGAAGAGGGGCAGACACGCCGCCTTACATACCTTGGGAATCAAGGCCCCCAGCGTGGACGTGGTGAGTGGAGGAAGCTCATCAAACTGCAGGACAAGAAGAAGAGTTCTGTGAGTCCCCAAGGCCATGGGGACAGACAGGAGTCGCTAACACAGTGATTAACTTCCGCACGCTCTCAGACAACCTGTGGGGGCCTCTTCTACCCCTTACAGACCCCTTGGGGGGCCCCACCTGCCCAATGGCAGCCACCACATAGACCACGGCAGCTGTTCTGTGGTTAAGTGACAAGGCCGGCCACTGAAGCTTACCACAGGCATGACTTAGAGGGCAGGAGGCAAGACCTAACTCTTTGTCTTCTAAAAATGTAATTCTTCATTAAAGCAAGGTGGGCGTCCGTGAGTCCACGTGAAAGGATTCTAAACATTTATATGACGATACATATCAATGAATGTATATTGTGCTTTTAAAAAAGGATTGGAATAAACTTAAATAAAATTGAATAGTGAGAAACTTTCTCACCATATGATTTGATGTTGTTCAATGCCATGTCTGCGAATCACCTAAAACCTTCCTAGGCACCATGCTGGTAAGCATCTACATAATTGATACATATCCATAAATTGGAGATGAGTCAGGGGGTGGTGGGCTGTCGTATTCTCACTTTAAAACAATTTCCCCAAGGTCATGCATGGGACTGCAGGATCAATTGGAAGCTCTTTGCTGCCCAGCCTGCCCCACCCCTAGGTGGGGCCAAGACTCACCATGCCATCTGTGATATCTATATCCAGCGCCCCTTGCTTCTGCAGGAGAGCCAGCACCGAGCCCAGGAAGTTGGCAGAAATGGCCAGTTGGGAGTTGGTGTTGTCGCCCATGGGGGGCAATTCTGGCATCTGCCTGGGAACCATGGCTGGACGCCCCAGTGGATAGTCGATGAGCCCTCCTCCAGCCTCCCCAACCAGACTCTGGGGGAGCAGAGAGGAAAGGGGTCACAGGGAGGGGTGCAGGCACAAGAGTCTAGAAAGGAGGCTGAAGGCTGGGTGAGGCCCTGAATCTGCCTCCAGGCAGCCTTCCTTGATTAAACCCACTGAGTCTGAGTGACTCATTTATGGCCCTGACAACTTCTTTAACTTGTGATGGGATCTCCTGCAGTTTCCACTTTAGCACCATTTATCATTATAGCCATGGTATATCACCATATATTTCAAATACTCATATGACATGGATCCTTCCCCCTTAACCCTGCCATAGTGCATTAGCATGCGTGTGCACCTGCACACGGATGAATCTACTCTCTAAAGACCACACTCTTCTCCATGGCCTACAAGGCATCGTATGGCCTACCCCAGTGTCCTCTCCAAGTCACCTTGAGCCACTCCACCCCTCACTCCCCTCTACAGAGCCTTGTCAGGGCCACCAGGGCCTTGTCAGTCCCTGCCACCACCTCTGCAAACCCACTGTGGTGCCTCCCACACACAGTTCCCTCCCCACACTCTTCTCTTGTATGTCCCATTCATCTGGCAGGTCTCAGCTCAAGTGTCACCTCCTTCAGGAAGCCCTCCATGACCTCCTTGGGTGCATCATGTTCCCGCTTTAGGCTCTGATAGCCTGGGACCTTCTCTCACGGTGCTCACGGTCTATATTTGTACACTTGAGCGATTCTCAGACGGCCCGTGCCCTCCGATAGCCTGCAAGCTCCATCAGGTCAGAAATCTTGCCCCGTGCGCCAAGGCACCTGCAGGCCCAGCCCAAGCCTGGCACACAGTGTTTATGAATATACTAGCCGTGCATGTATATGTGTGCACAGGTGTGCTGTGTACATGAGAGCGTGGGTGTGCACCTATGCCCAGTATCCCGTGGAGCAAGTAGAGAAGCACCCACGTTCGTGCAGCCCAGGGGGAGCATGAATGTCCGTTAGGGGCTGGGTTCAGCGGCGTGTGGGAGCCAGTTCACGCCAGCTCACACCTGCTCACACCAGCTCACACCAGCTCACAGGGGCTGAGTCCACGCATCTCTTCTCAACTCCACGTTTGGTGAGTCATGTTGGTAGCTTGAAACTGGCCACGGTGGGAGTATTTATACCACAGAAATCAGCAAATGCTACAAATCAGGATTTGTTCATCCTGACAGCTGAGGTTGGAGCTTGCCAGCACACCACTGGCCAGATTCAATCCACGGGGGAACCCACGCCCGTAGCGGTAGCGCTAGTAGTTAGGAGCCAGATTGCTCGGGCTCGGATCCCAGGGGCACATTTATTGGGTGTGTGACCTTGGGCAAGTGGCTTAACCTCTCCGTGCCTCAGTTTCCCCCATAAGCATGCCTACCTCACATGGTTGCTGTGAGGTCAGACTGGATATATGCTCAGTACACGGTCAGCACTGAGCAAGTGCTGGCTGTGATTGTGATTTTTTGACACTGCTCCTGGAAGGGCCTCATCTTGTCACAAAAGGGTCCTGTCAAATGTCGCTTCCCAGGCGTTTAGCAGAAGCCCTTGGGGACTCTCGTTCCCACGCCTGCCTGTAGGGAGAGGCCCCCCCCACCCCTCGCCCACTGCCCTGAAGTCCAGGCACTCACATTGAGGTCCAGCTCCAGGAACTCCCCGGTCACAAGCGGGAGGCTGGAAAACGTGTACTGGACACTTCCCAGGATCCCCAGAGGGATCAGAGCTGCAGGCAAAGGTGGGGGTCACAGGGAGTTCCCCTTGCCCTCCCAGACACCCTCCCTCTTCCTGCGCCAGGGAGTCCCAGCAGCGAGGCTCCAGAAACCACAGAAAGAGCAAGAGTTCTGGGTTCAAATCCCAACTCTGCCTCTTCCTTGTTGCATGACCTCAAGCAAGACACTGCACCTCTCTGAGCTACAGGCTCCTCCTCTGTGAAACATGCTGAACATAACTCCTTGGACTGTGTCACAGGGGGCAATGAGATCCTGGGTACTAGTAAGCTTTGGAAGTTGTCAAGTCCTGTGCCCTGAACCAGCAGCTGTAGGATTTCTACAATGTGGTGCTTCATCGGATCTGGCATTTTTCTGAGTGCTGGCGGCGAATAGCCCCTACTTTGGGCTCATCCGCCCTTGTTTCTGGCCGCAGAGGGGGAGAGTTTCACCTCTCTGGGAAGGCCGCGCTCGAACTGCCTGGCCCCCCGGAGAAACGGGCGCACGCCAGCGCGGCCGCCCCCACGAGGTTCGTCTACGTGAGAGGCGGTCCCCGGAATCGTGGCCGCGTGGACTGTGCAGCCGTGCGGCGTGGGCCGGCCTTCAGCCACGTTCGCCCAGGAATCCCGCTGGGGCCTGGTTCTGAGCACCCACACACTCTCCTCCGTGTCTCCTGCTACTCCCTCTCCAGTCCCTCGGCGGGGTGAGGCCGACCCCCTCATTTTAGAGATGAGTAACGGGAATGAGCCTCTGTAAGTCCACACGCCTGCCAGGGCAGAGCCAGGGCTCGAACCCAGGCTCTCGACTCCTAGTCCAGACTGGGTCCTTCTCCCGGACACTGCTGTCCCCAGGCCTGGGGTGGCTGGACACTAGTAAACATTGGCCGAATAAAACAAAGCGGGAAGAACTTACAGTCCACGAGACCCAGCTGGTCGTTGACAAGGCCCAGCACTACGTCCACAATGGGGCAAAGCTGCATGGGGAGAGGGAGTATGAGGTCCCGGCGCCTGCACGGAGGGTGGCGGGGGCGGGAGCACATGCGGTGACAGCCGATGTTGATTGGCTCGCTCTGTGCTTGGCACTGCTCTCCCCACGACCCCACAAGGAAGGCTCTCCCCTGATCCCCATTATACAGATGGGGAAACTGAGACTCAGAGAGGTGATACGGCTGGTCACACAGCTTGGAAGTGCCCCAGCAGGGACTCAAACTCAAAACTGTGTGATTCTCAAGCTCCACCTCCTGGCATCCCTTCAATCATCTGTCCCTCCTTGTTCCTCAGGGTCCTCCCCAGACCCTGAGACATGCCCCAGCCCCCAGGCTCCCTCTGGGTCACCTGCTTGCCCAGAGGGTTGGAGGCGGGACTGTGGCCCTTCGGTATGGGGTAAGTCTGTGCTCCTTGCTCCCCGCCCCAGGATAGGTTCTTACCAAGTCAGGGAGGACATTGGCCAGGACTCGGTTCACTAAGTTGTCCACGAGGTTGGGGAGAAGCCTGAGGGGAGAGGAGCAGAGTGAGGAGGGGCTCCCCGAGCCTGTCCACACCTGGACTGTCTGAGTAGAGAGAGCCCGCTGGTGCTGGAAAACTGTTCTGGAAGCTGGAAGGGCAGTGTGCCTCCGCCCTAGACCCAGCTGGATAGGCTACTCGGCAAACCCATTGTCTCTTCATTCATTCATTCGCTCATCCTTCCATTCATTCATTTACTCATTCAACAAACAGATGCTTCTTGCGCTCTACCACGGGCCAGGCCCAGACTGGGATGTTCCTGACTTTTAACTACAAATGCCGTTCCCTCCTTCTCATCTGCCCCTCTTCTAATAGACTGTTTGTTGCAGCTTCGCATAATCTTCAGTTTTGCATAATCTTCAGCAGCTTTGCACCTCTGCATAAGCAAAGGGCAAATGAATGTGTCGCTTTATCCAAGCACCTAGCACAGTATCTGCTGCCTGGCAGGTGCTCGCTAAGTGTTTGTGGAAGGAGAAATCCT
>PVJI01029037.1:0-15773 GCA_004026765.1 Micronycteris hirsuta
TTTTTTTTTTTTCTGGCAAAAGTTTGAGGAACTTACTGCTGTTTTCTATCAGCAGATACAACAGATGGCTGGCACATGCCTGCTTTGCTAAATGAAATGGGCTCTCTGCAGAACTACTCTTTGATCCCTAGTGGCATGTCCACAACACCACGATGCAAAACGCCACAGCACAGCACAATCTAAACATTAAAGGTTTAAAGCTGCGCTTTTGATATGAGTACCTCCTTTTTAAAAAATCATGCCCACGATATGTAAACATATTCACATTCCCACTTTGAAACCATGGAAAAGAGGTCAAAAAACAAGGCATTTCCTCCTTTTGGTGATATAAAACCACGTCAAAGGTATGACGGCAAATCCCAGGAGTGCAAAGGTATGCAGCCGCTTGGATTGTAACTACCAAAACAATCATAACTCCATTAGGAAAAAATGTGGACAGTATACATTAAGGGATTTAAATAACAATAATAGTAATAAGCGTTACCCTAACTTCAGAGTTGAAAGGAGGTGTTTAAGGGTATTTGGCAGTTCCTTTGAAGAGGGAGAGGGGATACTTGAATTTAAATGCACTATTGTTTTTCTTTGATTTTTGTCAAGGAGAGAAAGGAAGGAAAAGGGTATTTTAATATAGGTCTCCTTAACTCAACCACTCTAATGGGAAATTTGAGACTGCAAACTGCAGCCAATTCCCTGGGACCAATGTTACATCATATCAAATACTACATTGCCAAAACAAGCTTTCTGGACCTTTGGGGGCATTTTAATGACAGAATTGGATTATCTAGTTGATGTTATAGAAACATGTCCAGTTGATATTACAGAAACAATAGATTAATTCTATGTTTTTTAAATTAGAAAAAAAAAAGAAAAGAAAATAGGGAATCAGTTGTCAGGAAAATAGCCTCTTTATGACTTCTTTTTTTCCAGGGGAGTTTTTCTCATTTTAAAGCTGAATTTGGGCAGTACTGACAGGAATCATTCATAAAGACACCATTATCCAGGCAAAGTTCTCCAGCATTCTTAAGATTTGATTTTGTATTATTATTGTTATTCTTTTTGGCAGTTTTCAATAATTCAAAACATTTCATTTTTAATTGATAGGGAGCTAATTAAAGGGTTATGAACACATCTATAATTAACCTTACATGTTGGAAAATATTTCACTTGGTACACTGTAGTTTCAGCATAGCTAATATTTCCTATTTTTCAATGGTTACACATAAAACAAAGTAGCACATTTTTGCAGTTTAACACCATAAAATCAATTCTTCTACAATATCCACATGATGACCCACCTCTTCAGGACAGAAGACAAAATTCTGATCTTCCTTTCCTATATCTACAGTAACACTTCTAATTTTTGTTTTTAAACTTCCTGAAATTGAGAGAAATGAAGGTATATCACTAACTTCTGGTGGTTAAAAGAACTATGAGTCCTATACACGACAAAAAGCTTATTCTAAGATCTGGACCTCTTGAAACAAGTACTTAGATCTTGCTAGTAATCCAGGTAGTAAGTTTGAAGTTAATATGGGCCACTTATCTTCACCCCGAGAATTTCTGTTCTACAGACACCAGTTCACTCCAGCTCTAGTCAGCCATCTCAGAAATCCAGGCATGTGGTCACAAGGAGGTTGGAAAGCTAGTATAGATGGCTTGACTTAAATCTATTACCACTACTAAAAAAGCCAACCTAAAAAGGGATGCCCGATTAACTAGGTTCTAGACTCATAGTGCCTTGGCACTGTAATGCAGGTGATAGAATATATTATAGTTATTAAGATCAAGTCTAGATGATCTTTAAAAATTTTATAAGATTTCATCAAACATATTTATTGTACGATTTGTATAAATAAAAATTTTTGGCCTTACACTAAATTCATTCGAGTGGAAATCAGCAGTAGCGTCCTAATATTAGAATTCAGATTTGTCTAACAAAACTTCTCATTAAAATTTTATTTGAAAGCTATTAGGTTTAGAAAGGCTTACTTTTCAAGTAAAATGTTTAATTAGTGTGGAGTTTAGAAAACCGAAATGGTTGCTCATGGCCCCTACCTGTCTCAAATTCAGAAAAAAGTTAGAATAAGGGATGGCTCATTAAAAAATATCAACTATTAACAACTGTATATATAATAACAAAGATTACTTTCCTTTAATTACTAAAATCCTTTAGGCCTAAGCCTCTTTAGTAGAAATTATTCTCTCATCTAATAGTTGAGATGGGGCATGACAGATAATGAGTATTTTAAATGGGTGATAAAAGTGGAAACAGGGTTTTCCATGGAAAATGAGGACTTCAGGAAGAGAAAGAGGTCAGGTAAATTTCATTTCAGGCAGGAAAACCTTCCAAAGCAGATCTTCAGGGATCTCAATAGATACTGGTAATGATCCAAATTAGGGGGATCCATAGTTATAGTGAATTTTGGGGGATCCATAGTTATAATCAGCCATGAAAACCATTTGTTTCACCATTTTGTTGAGTGGTGTGTAGTGTAAAAATGCTACTAGATAATAAATATACATAAACTATAATACAATTTTAAACATCATACAACTTTAAACTCTGAAGTACACCCTTTTAGACACAATGTAATATAAAATAATTTTAAAATTACAAATAAACATTCATGAAGAAAAATGTAATATATGCAGATGTAACTAATGTTTATACCTTGTAACAGCAATTTTCAACCTTTTTCATCTCATGGCACACATTAACTAATTACTAAAATTCTGTGGCGCACCAAAAAATATATTTTTACCAATTTGACCAACAAAAATAGGTATAGTTTTGATTCATTCACACCAAACGGCTATTGTTGTGTTGGCTATTGTCATTTTTTTATTATTATTACTTGACAATCTAAGGGAAAAGGTCAGTGCCCCTGACTAATCAGTCAGGTATTGCATGTTTTAAAAATTCTTCTGGCACATTGGTTGACAATTGCTGCCTTGGAGGAACAGACATTATATTTATCAAATATTTTTTCCTATGTCTGCCTACATATTTAAATTTTTACTCATATCCAGGATTATTTCCTTAGGATGAACCACTGCAAGGAAAATGTCCCAGTCACAGGATCTACATCAAACCATCGGACTGAGCTGCCCTGCAAACCAGCTGGCATGTACCAGCCACATATAGTATGTACAAATCTCCACATACTACAAAACACTTTAAAAAAAACTTGACCAACTGATGTGGAAAAGTGAATATCACTGTAATTTTTATTTGCATTTGCTTGAAGGAGAACATGAAAGTTATTTTAAATGGCCTCAAGAACACCTTGGGTTACCAGACTAATCATTTATTGGAAGTATATAACACCTACTGCCTCTATGAGGTGTTCAATCCCAAAGTTATTTTAACTTTCTTCACATGTTTCCAAAACACTTAAATATTAAGTTTAAATTTTCATTAATCAGCTGTGGGTTGTCCTTGTGTTGAAATCCCTACATGTTTGATATTACTTGGATGAAATAACTGGATCATGGAATGAACTTTTCATTTTCCATGTAGATGTGTTGATGTGGTTTGGCTATAGCCAGAGATGCCTTTGAAAATGTTTAATTGCTATCGAAGTCATTGTTCTTCCAACTACAAAATTTCCATGCATTGTAAAAACTGTGGTGCTAGAATCACATAACTTTGAATAAAAGAAGTCAAATTTAAATAATATTTTAAAACATCTTGCTCTTTGGCATTGTAAAGATCCTACCCCCTCACTACCCTCCTCCCTAAGAAAAACAGCCACCTGCGGTCACTAACCAGAGCTGACTGAGCACAGAGAGAGGGGGACAATTTAACTGAGGTGCTAACATTGTCCTGCATAATGAGATGATCCACATGGGTAATCGACACCCAAAAAGGAGAGAAAAAGATGCCAGAGCTTTATCTCCATGCCAGTTCTACCATCTTCTCTAATCCCCTAAAAGCAATATTCCTGAGGTTGTTTGATTAGCAATCTATTTTGTATTCAACAGTATCCCAGTGTTTGCAAACACGCACTATGCTATAAGGAAACGGGAAATAACATGAAATTTAGGCTTTGCTTCAAATTCCATTCTCTGAAAGACAAACTCAGATAAAATAAATAAATAGATAATAAATAAGAGCTATTGATGTTTTCTGCTTCTCCTACAGTTACCAAACCGTTTCAGCTATGGAGGGGTGCAAGTCAAGTTACTTTATAGATTTTATGAATCCATAAAAATACAGGTAAGGAAAATGTTTTTTTTTTTTTAAACACAGTTAATACTGATCCCATTTGACACTGGTCAAACACAAGTAAACAGATTCAAGTGAAACAAAAGATAATAAAAAGTCCACTTATTGATTCATTACTGGTTTTATGATATTCCAAAATTAATTGTCCATAAAGTATCTATAAAGAGGGAATTGTAGGAAGAAAAGCAATAATCTCCCTTTAGAGTGGTACAGGCCTCAGTGAACTTATCTGCAAAGTGGGGGTATCAGAATAGATGGCCTTCTTGCTATAGACTTCAGTAGATACAAAACATCTCTCTTTCTCCCTCTCTCTTAGCAACAATAGAGTGTCAAAGGATTTAGATTTGATCTACTTTAGAAAAGAAAGATGAGAGACCAGATCCGAGGGAAAAGAGACAGCTAACAGGTAATTAAAGGGAACCAAGGTGGTTTCTTAATTCAAAATAGTTACTTTTTATAAAGCGTTTTTTTTCTGGATCACATTCTTCATGAAAATATCCATCCAAGTAATTTTAGGGAAAAAAGTCCCAAAAATGTGATTTTAATTAAAATTACAATGATTTGTATAGTAGATACATTTTAACAAATAATGAGCAAAAGAATGTATTACTTACCATTTGTCATTAGAGATCATTTGATTAGAGGTCATTTATGAGATACTGAAACTGTACAAAAGGTAACATATAAAAGCAGCTAATATGCTAGGAAATAAAAGGAATACTTCTTTGTAAAAATATATTGCAATTGCAGATTTTTTCCATATAAAAATATTTAAATTGGTAACTTTAAAAAGTCAGTAGCCTGCAATATTTTACAAATATTCTTTCTGGTTATCTGAACTTCCACCAGGAATGTATAGCATTCACATCATTCCAGTGAGTAACGTTCAACAAGTCAGATTTTTTAAAAGCACAATGTCAAAAATACTTATAGGCTTTAACATTGGTTGTAAAGTACAAATGTCATAAGTAATTAGTATATGCGATGGGGGAAAAGAACCTTTTAAATATTATGTTAAATTTTAATGTCAATAATCACAGAAAGAAGTCATGTTGGTACTTGAGGTCTTCACATTCCAGCAGTCTGAAGACACCAAGTCTTATCAAAACAGTGAGCTTGGCCACATTGCTTACCCTTTTCTTTTGAGAATTCGTAATTTATGTGACATGGTTAAATAAATGGGAGTTAATTCTTTATTTACTTGGGAGATCACTCTTACAAATCATAAAAACCTATCAGACTACGCACTATACAGTATTATTTCTACCTGTCATCAGGCAGTGGAAATATTAGAGGGTAATTTTCTCCACCTTTTCTGGTAGGAGTTCAAAACTTACCTGTCCTGCAGCTTGCCAGGTAAAATTCATGGAATGGATATTGACAGGAATAGCTGGCATTCTCTGTTGTGCTTTTCTGAAATCGTGTGTGAAAGGGGCCATTTTCCCCTCTGAAACAATCAGGATATCTTCTTCAAATCCTAGTTTGTTTTTTAAAAAAATAAACAAAACTATCAAACTAGGTGGACTTAAAAGAATCCAAATCAGCAAATGCATGCAAGAACACCAAAGATTTAGTATGGGTCATCTTGTTTCACGAAGCACCTGCCTTGGTACTAATTTGTTTTCCTCTGGATGTGATAGGAATGATGCCAACAAGCAATGCTTTCAGGGAAAAGGAGTGGACGTGGAGTTAACTGATGCTAACTAATGCTGGGTCCACCTAAAAACGGAGAGCTGTAGAAACTAGCAACAGCACGATCGGCGCATGATCAACCTAGGTTTCTTCAGAGAGAAATGTATATGCTTTCAGATGGAAAATGGCTAATTAGGAGGGGAGCAATTTTCCTTGGAAATTAAGTTTTAAAAACATACTAAATGCATGCATCAATCCTTCTTTAATAGAAGTTTGAAAGAGTGAAAACACAGGCAGAGGAAGGTGTTGGGCTCTGGGCTCTGGGCTCTGGGCTCTGGGCTCTGGGCTCTGGCGCCTTACCTATGAGCACTCTCGCCTGGTGAGCATCAATCCACAGGTACAGGCTTTCCTCGTGCGGCTGTCCGACCTCCGCCCGCAGCACCAACAGGTACGGGAGGATGCTCCAGAGCCCGAGCGCGGCGGCGGGGAAGGCTTTTCTTTGGGCCATGCTACTCCGGACCTCTTCGCTGGTGGCTCTAGCTGCTGAAACTCCTTGCAGCACCTACAGCAACCTGCAGCGGTTAAGGTCTCGGTCAGCCGGAGCTGTGCCCTGTTAGACCGCTGACGGTAGCCTCCCGCTCCTGTGCGAGTGAGCCAGGGAGAGCCAGAGGAAGAGGGAGGGAAAGAGCGGGTGCGAGCCGGACAAGAGGAGGGGGCACGGGACCGAGAGGGTACAGCAGAGGCGCAAGACTGGCAAAGCTGCAGATGCCAGCGCGCACGGCGAGGCCAACAGTCAGAGGGTTAAATACAGCGAGAGGAAGAGCGGGAAGGGCGGGCGCCAGTGGGGTGCGTGCGAGGAGTGACGAGGCCCAGCCGGCCGCCACTGGTGGGCGCTGCGGGTCGCGCGGGGCGGGGCGGGGCGGGGCGGGGCGGAGTGGGACCCTGAAAGCTGCCTTTTAGACAGCAGTGGGCCCAGTGCTAGCGCGCGCAAAGGCGCGCTTGGTGGAGGCAGTTGCGGAAAAGCGTATTTAGAGGGACTTCTGGGATTACACTCGCTCGTTCCTCCAGCCAGTCGAGGCAAGTGTATAGGGAAATAGGGTGAGCTGAAATCTCAGGGCTTGACTGAGCGCCAATGGTGATGATGACAAGGACGACTCCCATTCTTCACCGTTGCTAAATGAAGCCGTATATTCTTCCACTTCTCCGTTCCCCTCATTCCTGTCTCTGCAAACCTTATCCTCTCTAATCCGCGCTGCATTGACATTTTCCGTGTTCCCGTGCATTTAAAACCCGAGACTCCAGTGTCCAGTGGTGCCCTGATGGCAGGCACTGCTTATGCACTTGTCAGCCACTGTGGAGGGTGCTTTAACCCTCCCGGCAGCGCCAGGAAGAGTTCCCTGGGCTCTGGATGACAGGAGTCCCTGACCCTGTAGGGTAGGGCTGCCCAAAATTGTGACTATCTTCGTATTTGCCGGTGTTTCAGTAAACTCGGAGGAACGCTTTGGTACTGAAATCACAGGCGCCTGAGGACAAGACCAAGGCTCTGGCCTTGCCTGTGGGAAAAGTGGTTGGTGGTAAGCTTCAGCCTAACATACCCATCCGACCCCAGCCAAAAGGACTTAACTTTCCCCCTACGTAATCCCTTGGGGAAGCAAAGAAAACAGAAGCAAAAGGTTTGGGTTATTTATTTATTTACGAAAGATTTCAGACCCAGGAAAGTGTTTACTTCTCTTTGTTGTGCCCAGATGCTGAGACAAATGCCTCCAGAACAGAGTGTCTGGGCCGCGCGGGTGTCTCACTCAGTGCTTGGTGGCATAGGGGACACTTCAGAGGCAAAAACAAACAGAAACAACAGAGGAGAAGCTTACATTGAACTAAATAAATGTTAAACGGTCATTAGAAGTTACTAAAATGAACAGAGTATGCGGTTCCACTTACAAAGTATTTTCAGCTGTACAATTGTTGATCCTTGAAGAGACATAGATGTCTATGACAATTTGAACTTGCAATGTCTTAATTTTAAAAGTACTTTTGTTTCAAATGCTTACTTAATTCTTACAATGCTTTTAAGCAGGTGCAATAAGTATTTCCATTTTATTGATGGGGAAACAAGGCTCAAAAAAAGTCCTGTAAGTTGATTGTGGTTACCTACCTAGTAAGTGGTAGAGTTAGTGTTCAAATCCCCATCGCTCTGATTTTCAAAGCACACTCTCTTTGCTGCTGTAAGTAAATCATAATTAAGTCGGTTTGAATTCAAAGCATCATAACCAGTCTCCCTTTAAAATAAAAATAATTAGCTCTAGCTGGTGTGGCTCAGCGGATTGAGCACTGGCTTGCGAACCAAAGGGACGCCAGTTTGATTCCCAGTCAGGGCACATGCTTGGGTTGCAGGCCAGATCCCCAGTTGGGGGTACATGAGAGGCAACCACACACTGATGTTTCTCTCTCTCTCTCTTTCTCCCTCCCTTCCCCTTTCTATAAAAATAAATAAATAAAATCTTTAAAAAATAGATAACCTCTTTTCAAATATTTTGTTAGTTTATATTTCAGAGAATATTTGTTTATTTAATATATTCATATTCACTGGGAAATCTTTAAAGTACTTGAGAGTTGTAATGCCAATTGGCTCCAAGTTAAAAATAATTTCAAAACAGAACAGACATTTTCTTTGACTGCAGAAAGTGTGGTTTTAATTGAAATTTTTTCCCTAAGTATTACTCAAACCTCTATGGCTCTTGGTGCAAGGACGCCCTCTACAGGTTGTTCTAATCAAATGCTAGTAATTGAATACTTTTCATGAAATGAATACTTTTCATGAAATATAGAGAAAAAGAGGTACTACTAACTTCCCTAATTCAAATTCCTCTAAGTGAGGTTCTTCTACAGCAGTTTAATTTGGTGTTGATGATAATGGTAACACATCTTTATGTAAGAAATTATTTTTCCTTCCAGAATGGTTGAAATCTGTTCACTTCTCCCCAACAGTGGACAATTAGAAAACTTATATTTTATTATAGAGAAAAACGTTATTAAAAAAATCTTAGATTTGAACCCTTTGGTCTTAAAGGGAAGGAAGAAACATGTTATGTTATACACCAATCAGATATTTTCAAGAGTAACAGGGTGCATATCTTTTGGGGGGAAGGTCCATCTAAGAGCTCAATCAAAGTTGGATCTCTTTTCTGTCATTAAGGAGCTGTGAAAGAGGCCTTTTTTTCATTTATAATATAGTCATTAAAAAAAATTCTCCACTCAAATAAAAATACAATATTTATTTGCACATGATAAAATTTGGAAATAATATCCTATGAAATAATGTAATACAAATCAACTTTGTTTAGTTTGGAAATTCTACTATTTATTTTCCAGTCCATTCCTTTCCTTGTGTAATTTATTCTTACCAATTACATTTGCAGGCAGGTTCATTTATTTATTCATTAACCCATTTACTCATTCCAAAAAGATTTATTAAATACCTATTTTGTGCAAGACACTTTCCTAGAAAGTACAGGAAAGACAGACAGTAAGAAACATCATGAAACTACATGAAAACAAAACATGATCCCAGTCTGTGAAGAGCATTGGAGTTTATTAAAATGAGAAATACAAGCAGCCAAGTAACCATAATACAAGGCAGAACATGGTGATTGTTGACAAGACAGAAGGACTAGAAATTCAAAGAACAAATCACATAGTTGGGATTCTGAAAGTTTTTTAGTTCATTCCTTCAAAAAAAACAAAACAAAACACTAAGTGTCTGATGTGTGAACTGTTCAGGCACAGGGGAAAGGTGAGTAAAAAGTCAGCCCCACTGGAAAAAAAAAAAACAATTAAAAAAAAGAAAGTTCCTGTTCTTAGATTCTCAGTCTAACAGACAAGAGTGTTAAAAATAAACAATAAGAATGAATGTCCTGGCCTGGTAGCTCAGTTGGTTAGAGCATCATCCTGATACCCCAAGGCTACGGGGTCAATACCAGGTCAGGGGACATACTAGAGTCAACCAGTGAATGCATAAATAAGTGGAACAACAAATCCATGTTTCTTCTTCTCCCTTCCTCTCTCTCTCTCTCTCTTAAAAAAATCAATACATTTTCAAAAAGGAATGAATGCCATGATGGGGACATACACAGGGTATTTTGAGACTCAAAAGTCTCTTAATGCACACTGCATTCTGGGAGGACTTCTTGGAGTGCAGGGTACTCGAGCAGTCTTGAAGGTTGAAGGGCAATTCAACATGCATGGAAGGGAGACAGGGAAGGGATACCCGGTTGCAGACAGTGGCGATTTCAAGAACAAAGACTAGAGAAAGAGTGGTACCATCAAGGATCTGCAAGTAACCATCTGTAGTATGATGAGTCTGTAGCCGGGGAGAAGGGGAATGGCTGGATGAAGCCCAAAAGGTAGGGAGGGACTGGTTGTGGAAGACTGTGTGGAGAAGAATTCCGAATAATTTGTAGAGACACATAGTCCGCAAGGAGGTGGAGCATAAATCCCCAGTCGTTAAGGATGGGCTGAGCATGGTGACTTCCCTTCATGGACTTCCGTATGGAAAGGTGGAAAAAAGAGTAACTTTACAGTGGAGAGACCTGACAAACATGACCTCACCTACGTGATCAAGGTCAGCCTCAACTGTGATAAGTTATCTTGATAGTATGTGCCCTTGATACGGTGTGATAAGAATGACACTTCTCTGGAAAACTCGTAAACTCTAATTATGAGGAAAGTATTGGAAAAGCCAATTGAGGGACATTCTACAAATACCTGACCAGAAATCCTCAAAACTGTCAAGGTCATCAAAAACAGGGGAAGTCTGAGAAACTGCCACAGCCGAGAGGATCCTGAGATGCATGACAACTAAACGTAATATGCTGTCCTGGACGGGATCCTGGAACAGAAAAAGGACCGCAGATAAAAACTAAAGACATCTGAATAAACTATGAATGACAATGTATTAATAAGAGCTCATTAATTGTGACAAGTGTACCATGCCAGTGTAAAGTGTTAATAACAGGGAAAACTGAGTACAGGATAGATAGGAATGCTACACTGTCATTGCCATTTTTCTGTAAATCTAAAGGTAGTCTAAAAAAAACTTTATTTAAAAAATAAAAGGTAAAGACCTAGATTCATTCAAAACACTTGGCTGCTGGTGTTTGAGAATCAGAAGATTTCTCATTTAAAAAATTGGATTTCTAGCCTCTCAAGGCATTTTCTGGCTCCTCATGGCCTGTTCAAGGAAAATTTAGAGCTCTGGCAATATTTGCTCCTTACAAGGGGATGTGTGCGAATAGGGACTGCCATTCAAATAGGGCTAGTGCTCTCTACTTCTTTTTTTTTATTTTTCTTTTTTCTTTTTTTAGTTGTTGTTCAATTATTGTTGTCTCCATTTGCTCCCTACCAGTCCCCCCCCACACCCCACCCATCCCCACCTCCCTCCCTGGGTCCCACCCCCTTTGGCTGTGTCTGTGTGTCCGTTGTACTTATTATAGTTACAATACACCCCCACCAAGCCCGCCTCACTCATCTGCTTGACTTGCTGGGCTTCTGCAGGCTTCTGAGGTGTGACCTGGAGAGCAGGCAGGGACGATACTGAGGGGCTGCAGTGCGGTTGTGTGGGAACAAGGGCAAAGCCTGCTGCACAGAGGGATCACCAGCCATTCTGCATCGTAGTCTCAGCCAGCTGTCTTGGTGGCTGAGATCGAGACTGGGTCATATCTGCTGCACCCTGAACTGCATTTTGGGAAAGAGGGGAGCAGGACCCCTGTGGCATGT
This sequence comes from Micronycteris hirsuta, assembly GCA_004026765.1. NCBI lineage: Eukaryota > Metazoa > Chordata > Mammalia > Chiroptera > Phyllostomidae > Micronycteris > Micronycteris hirsuta. Next base: position 11,633 of record PVJI01029037.1, read on the forward strand.
TGGCATGGAAAGGGGGCGGCAACATAGTAAATGAAAAGAGGAAGTAGTCAAGCATTATTTTTAACACAGTCCTGTTTTTAAAAAACAAACAATGTGTGTGTATATGTATAGTTTATATGTATATAAAACTACGCATAGAAAATGTCTAAAAGGGTACATGCCAAAATAGTACCAGGAGTTATCTGTGGGGAGTGGGACCTGGAACTATGGAACAAATTTCACTTTATGCACAGGTATTTTCTGATTTTTAAAAAACGTAATTAAAGGCCATTTTAAAGAAGAGAAACGTCCTTTCTTTCTGGCTTCAGTCAATTTCTCCCCAAGTAGGCAGCCGTCACCACCCTAAGCCAGCACCCTTTGCTGTGCTGCTTGCATACTTTATCACTTAAGAACTGTACATCTCAACACATGACAGCTCGTTACTGAAGCACAGCACAGCTTGCGTGTTCCTCATCATCCCGTGCAACACTCTTGCTATTCCTTCCTCACATGATGGCATTGCCAAGCAACCTAACACAATCTTGTCTTCCACAAACCATCTCCACTATTTTCTGTTCATCCATGTTATTGCGTCCCCATGACACTAAACAGAGGCATTTTTTTATGATCAGAAAAAAGGAAAACAATTTTATTACTCGATATTAGAGGAATAGAAAGCAAATTAGAATACCTTCCTAGGATAAAATATTATTGTACTATCAAAGTTGATATTCTGACATATGTATTTAACCATGAAACTATCATCACAGTCGAGATAATGTATATAGTCTATCACTCTCAAAAGTTTAATAAATCATACACTTTAAATATATGCAATTCATCATGTGTCAACTGTATTTTACTAAATTTGTTTAAAAACTTTTTAAAGAAATAAAAAATATTGATGTTTCATCAGGACACAAAAAGCACTAACCATAAAAGTTGGTGCGTTGGATTTTATTAAAAATAAGAACTTGTTATCAAAAGATAGCGTTGAGATGGAAAAGAGAAGCTGTAGAGTGGGAGAAGATGCTTGGATATATAGGACTCTTATCCAGGATATATAAAGAAACTCTACCAATTTGTAAGGAAAGGAACTCAGAATACAATGTGCTACTTCAGTAACAACTACATAACTCATCTGAAAGCACTTTGCAAACTCCAAAGCCCCCCGGCCCGAGGCTGGTATTGCATGACTTCTAGAAGCAGTGGTCTGAAAAGCGGAGGCCTGGGTGTGAAGCTCTCGCTCATCTGTGGATCTCAGGCCATCCTCAAAACGGAGGAGTGAGAGGGTTTCTTGTTTTAATCACTGATCTCTAAAGTCTCCAGAGCTTTATTCCCTACTGATTCTTCTCTCTGACTTACTTGTCAATCTGAGTTCTAGTCCTTCACCCATTCCTGCATTCAGAAAGTTATCACAGGCACAGACGTCCTACAACACAGATGCCAGAAGCACTGGGAAATTCTATGAGTAACAGAACTACTATGTGAAGGAGCTATATTCAGAATGAGCCTCAAAAAAACCAGCAAGGCAATTTTGATATACAGCTTCAATAAGGCCATTTTGCTCAAGCAGGAGCAGGTGCACCGTCCTCACCCATCGTTTGAGAGGATCGTTTTGCATCTATGTGACTGCTACTTCCACGAAGTAACCCTCACTCCTTCCATCCCTGAGTCTTTCTGTCTCTGGTGCGGCTGAGGGATGACAAAGAACTGACGGGTGGGGTGAAGACTTTTAGTTTGTATATCAGTTGGGAAAACAAAATCTTAAAAGCATGATAATTCACAAACATTCTAGAAAAAAATTTGGTTTGGCATCTGACAATTTTTCTAAGAAAACAAAGATATGTGCTCTATCTATCTGTATCCTTATATAGTCTCTGTGTACATACAGCTACATATCTATATATATGTGTCTATAATATCAGTATTCTATATGTTCTGTGATACAAGAAACAACATTAAAAGATAAATAAAATATTGAGGGGATCCAAGATGGCAGCAGAGTAGGTGGCAGTTATACTTACCTCCTCCCAGGAACAAACTGGAATTACAACTAAAATATAGAACAATCAACCTGCATAAGCAACTGAACCCTAGCTGAACAGAAGTCTTAAAAGCAAGGATTTATAGAAGAAGACATCAAGACTGGTAGAAAGGGTGGAAACACAAAAAGGGCTGGCCCTGCTCCCATATGCAATGGCTGAGAATCCAGAGGGGTATCTCAGATGCAAAATTTCCTCCTGAGAAGAGTGGGGTCTCAACCCAATGCCAGGGTCCTCAGCTCAGAGCACCAGAGCCAGAAAGACGCAACAATATAACATCTGCCTATGAAAATCAGTGGAGACTCTGTCTGCCAGGGACAGACAGGAGTCTACTAGATATCCAAGTGCCATCTTAAAGGGTCAGCACATAAAATCCCATTCCCAGCCACTCACCTGGGGCTCTGGCAGAGCAGATTAGAGTTGTGTGAGGAGAGACTGGGGTTCGTAGCTCCAGGGAGAGATCTGAAGGAGACAGCCACCAGAGTCCCTGTGCTGAGTCCCTCCCCAACAACACAGATGCCATCTTTCTTGGGTGAGGCTCTCCCATCCATACAGCACCAGCCTGGAGGAATGCATGAGCCCCCACCCTCCAGACTCCCTATTGCCCCACTCTTGGAACTCATGCCCTGTAGGGGAGTCAGCTGCCTGGGCCCAGGGTGTAGAGGTGCAGACAGACTCAGGGAAGGGGGAAGGGGAGGGGAGCCAGTAACTGAGTTCTGTGGCTCTGGGGTGGGTCCATTCCTCTCACCTTCTCATGAGCCTGAAAAGCACCTCCCCCTCACAGGAAAGCCACTAGCTCTACCTACTGGACTCCCTGTGGTCCCACACTCCTGATTCTTGGTGACCCATCATGCCGAGCGCTGTCTTGCCAGGAGGTTTGAGCAGAATCTGGGACAGACTGAGTTGTGTGCCTGTGGGCAGTAGCCATTCCCTCCACCTACCCCTGAGACTGATGGTTGGGGAGATTCACTAGCCCCACCCTACAGATTCCCTGTGGCCTTGACAAGCTTGGGCTCTCCAGGGTATCCAGGCAGAATCCAGGACAGACTGAATTGTGTGGCTTTTGGACTGAAGACATTTTCCCCACACTGGTGCAGAGCCCTCCCTTCACACGGCCAAATCTTGGTTTGTTTGGGCCTGATAAACCCTGCTAACTTAACCCTGATGACTCCCTGAAATCCTGCCCTACCAGAAAAGTCTGCAGGCACCCAGAAGGAGGCAGCTAGCTTTGATGTACCCTGCGAGGTCTACTGAATGGACTCACATCCAGTACTGACATGAGCTTAAACCTATATCAGTCTGGAGACTCACTGAGAACTTACCTCACTCATTGACAGGGCCTAATGGACAGCTGGCAAGCAGAGACGGGTGGAGGAACACAGAGGCAAATTTTGGGGTGCCTTGGGCCTTTTGCTGACCTGTCCCTGGGCTTGATGCTGCTGGAAGCTTGTCTTGGTGTGCAGCTTGGTTCTTCTCATGCACACCCAGGCCCAGCAGAGGCAGCCACAAACTGTGGATCACTTTGTAGCTCCAAAAAGGTTGCTCAGGGCCAGTCACAAGCAGTGTTTGACATTGATCTGCACTTGAATCCCTCCCAAGAGGCTCCAGAACCAACACACTCAATGGCAAGCTTCAAACAACATTTGAGCAGGATCCAATTAGCTTCACAAGTGGTACATCCAAAGGGAGATCTCAGCAGGCTCCAGACCATGCTAAGGTGAATTCTACTACATGTGGTTAGGACAGACACAGCATCTCGTACATGATGGTCAGGGCTGATTCTCACAGCCAGCCAGCCTGAGGGCAAACCCCACACATAAATGGGTCAACAACAATCAAGACTCAATTACAATATCAGGGCTCATATAACCCACACAAGGGGCATTTCTGGAGTGTTCAGCTCAGGTGATCAAGATGACAATGCCACTGGGTCCCAAAGAGCACATACTAATACATAAGGCCACCCTACCAAGACTAGGAGACATAGCAGATCTACCTAATGCACAGAAACAAATGTAAAGAGGCAGCCAAAATAGGGAGACAAAGAAATGTGCCCCAAGTGAAAAAAGAAAAAAATCTCCAAAAAAAAAAAAAAAAAAAAAAAAAAAAAAAAAAAA
>PVJI01029038.1:0-15754 GCA_004026765.1 Micronycteris hirsuta
GTTTTGAAGACCCCATGGCCCTCTGTGTGCACCTTTCTTCTTGTGAAGAGGACCTGACACTATGGCTCTTCCATCTCTGTGAAGCTCCTAGAGGGCATGACCTGTGCTGTCTGCTCCTTGTGTGACAAATGTGACAGAGCAGGCATCTAATTAGTTGTTATATAACTGGATTTTAGGACAGATTTTGAGATTGTACAAAGACTTTTCTGATTACATGACATATGTTATTATTGAGTGATTTTGGAAAGAGAAGGTCATTTAAGATAGAAAGTCACATAAAGGCAAGACTCCCTCCCAACTCTAAGTCTGGGCACCAGCCTGACATCCTGGTATTAACACCTAGTTCTTTGTGTTTCTGGAGAGAGCTGTGGACTCAGCCACCACAGGCAGGGCCAGGTGAGGAGAGGAAGAAGTTGGAGGCCTGACATCCAGGGACTGGGCCACCTCAACCCTTCTGTTCCCAGAAGTAAACATTCGCTTGATCCAACCTAACCAGGATCCATCTAATGACTTGGGACAAGGAGCTGAATTTGGAAGGAGAGTCAGGATCAGGTGTTACCTGTAGCTATTCTCCTTGGCTCAGTCACCAAAACCCTGAACTTTACACAACTTGGCATTTCTACAAAATGTTTGGTTAAATATTTAATTCACACACACTCATGAGATTCACAGGTTCATTAGATTTCTACACCAAGTCTTCTTTATTCAGTTCCTTATTTTCCCTCCACTCATGTCCACATTTTCTTGCTAACCATGGGCCTCCAGAGTGTGCCCTTCTGTTCCTTAGAGGAGTTAACGCAATTAATGCAGAGAATATGGGAGATCTAACTGTCCATTTCCACACTGCTATAACGGCAATTCTCTACTGGCGCGGATCTTCTCCCTCCTTGCACCCACCCCTGTGGACATTTGTCCATATCCAGAGATCTTTTGGTGTCCCCACAGGGTGGGTGGTGTGCTATTTGCATCAAAAGGGTGAGACCAGGTGTGCCTCTAAACAACCTGTGATGCCGAGGGATCCCACTGCAAAGAGACTCTTCAACTCCAATGGCACTGAAGCCACGATGGAGACTCCCAGTGATGGAGAAATCTCTGTTATTATAAAACCTGGCATTATACCCAACACACAACAGAGATAAATACATGGATCAATTAGCAGGTTAAATTGTATTCTTTCCTTCCATATTCCTTATCATAACCATACTCCAGGCAATCATAAGAAGAAGAAGAAGAACAAGGGTTTTCTTCTCTGATGTCCTTTTAACAAAATACAGCCCGTGTGGTGCCGCGTAGATCCCAGGTTGACCTGAGATGATGTGCAGCATCTTAACCTACTTTTTGCCAGATTTTATCTCCACAAATTTCAATGCTGTCCTTCCTTGCAATTTCTGTCTTAAACTTCCTGTCACTGTCAACATTTTTATTTGAAAGGTAAATGATATAGGAGCATTGTTCTCAGAAGAAAATACTGAGAAAGAACTTCTGATGAGAAGCACTAGACGCCTCTCCAATCTGGTCCGCAGCGGCTGTGCCTGCCTCTCCTGCAGATTCTTTCACTGTGTCTCCTGGCGTTGCGTGTGGGAGTATTCCTTACTCCTCTCTGTGGATTCGTTATAAACACCCGTGCTCTGTCTTGTGCAGACCGGATTGCATGCCTTGTCATTCTTCACCTAGGCCATTTTATAGAGCATATTCTCTCCTGTTTTCTGAGAAGATCAGTGGAGATAAAAGTTTTGAATATTTGCAATTCTGAAACATATCTATCTTCATGCTTAAAGACTAGCTGACTGTATAAGAATTCTAGTTGTATACAATTATAGGTCAGAGCCTCTGAATTTTCAGTAATACTTTGTGTTTTTCAGTCTTATGTTGAATCAATTTTTATTGCCCACCATTGCCTGTGACTTACTTAGTGTTTCTGATAGAGATGGATCTGTAAGAGACCTGGCTAGATGGGGGGCAAGGAGGGGCTGAGTGAGGGATGGGTTGCAGGAAAAACCATAGGCAGAAAGGGTGACGCCGCTAGTGCAGTGTGACAGATTTCCCTCCATACAGCCTGGGACTCAGAGAGAAGGAGGCCCTGCCTGGAGTCAGTGCAGGCCGGCCACAGCGATTGTTGGTGGGAAGAGCCTGCCTACTCCTTCCAGAACATAGTGGCAGGGGCAGATGATGACCTGCCAGTCTGGCTTGGGAAAATGTTGTGATTGCCTGGGGAAGCAGAACCCTTCTGGAGTGCACAAAATTTTGGGCCCAGAGATGTGAAACAGAGGGTAGGGAGAAACAGGTAGGATTTCTCATCATGCTCTCTGTATTGGGAGTCTGGAGTTCCTCCCGACCTGTGAGCACTACAAGCCTCGTGGCCAGGAAACCGGACCAGCACCCAGTCTGCAGTGCAGGAAGGGGCAATGGAGTTGGTGACTGGTGCTGCACTGTCCTACTCCGATGTTTGCACGTATGCATGGGAGAGACGACATCCAGAGGGATGAGGCACAGGTGCTGGGCCGTTGTGTAGTGAGTGGAAGAAAGGGCAGTGCACTGCATGTAGGGCACTGACTACTGCCAGACTCTAGGAGAAGCCTGAGGCTCAACAGTGAATGGGGAAAGAAGCCAAGTAGCCTTGATGATTGTGCAGCGTCCACCTGCAGTTTCCCAAAGGACGGTGTTTTTAAATGGGAGAAGAACTCTGGGTGCACCTTGTCTGTGTCTGACAGAGGGCAGTGGGGTGAGTTTCAGGGTATCCAGACGGAATAGGCTCTGAGGTGGAAGCTAGCCATTCTTTCAAAACTGTGCAGCTTTTGAGTAAATGACCTCTTTCTGTTTTCACCAAACCTCTGCCTCTGGATTTTTTCCTAGAGGGTGGCGGTGTGCAGCAGAACCCCCGTTAGTGTTCACTGACATTCCTTCTTTTTTTAAAAATATATTTTATTGATTATGCTATTACAGTTGTCCCATTTCTCCCACTTTCTTCCCCTCCACCTCCACTCCCCCATCTCCCGCCCTTTAGTTTTTGTCCATGGGTCATACACCTAAGTTCTTTGGCTTCTACATTTCCTATACTATTCTTAACCTCCCCCTGTCTGTTTTCTACCTACCATTTATGCTACTTATTCTCTGCACCTTTCCCCTCTCTCTCCTCCTACCACTCTCCTGTTGATATCCCTCCATGCCTTATATAAATCCCTTTAACATTTCATATAATAAAGGCTGGGTGATGATGAACTCCCTGAACTTGACCTTATCTGAGAAGCACTTTATCTGCCCTTCCATTCTAAATGATAGCTTTGCTGGATAGAGTATTCTTGGATGTAGGTCCTTGACTTTCATGACTTGGAATACTTCTCTCCAGCCCCTTCTTGCCTGCAAGGTCTCTTTTGAGAAATCAGCCGACAGTCTTATGGGAATTCCTTTGTAGGTAACCATCTCCTTTTCTCTTTCCGTTTGTAAGATCCTCTCCTTATTTTTAATCTTGGGTAATGTCATTATGATGTGTCTTGGTGTGTTCCTCTTTGAGTCCAACTTCTTTGAGACTCTCTGAGCTTCCTGGACTTCCTGAAAATCTATTTCCTTCACCAGCTTGGGGAAATTCTCCTTCATTATTTGTTCAAATAAGTTTTCAATCCCTTGGTCTTCCTCTTCTCCTTCTGGCACCCCTATGACTCAGATGTTGGGACGTTTAAAGATGTCCTGGAGGTTCCTAAGCCTCTTCTCAGTTTTTTTGAATTCTTGTTTCTTCATTCTTTTCTGGTTGGATGTTTTTTTCTTTCTGCTGGTCCACTCCGTTGATTTGAGTCCCAGTTTCCTTCTCATCCCTATTGGTTCCCTGCACATTTCTCCTCATTTCCTTTATATTATCCTTCATTTGTTCAAGTAATTGTGACAATCTTTCTTCGAATCCTGTGAACATCCTGATTACCAGTGCTTGAACTGTGCATCTGATAGGTTGGCTACCTCTTCATCACTTAGTTGTATTTTTTCTGGAGCTTTGATGTGTTCTTTCATTTGGGCCATTTTTTTCCCCTCGGGGCTCCTGTTACTTTAAGGGGCAGAGCCTTGGGTGTTCACCAGGGCGGGGTAACCCACATAGTTGTGTTGTGACGCTGTCTGTGGGGGCGGGGCCTGAGAGAACAATGGTGCTTGCTCTGTTCTCTGCACTTCCCCAGCCACCCACAAGCAAGTTGGGCCCTTCTTTGCTGCCTCCGGGGTGAGTGGATGGGCCTGCACAGTTCCAAGTCCCTGTGGGTATCCCCAATGAACTCTCCTGTGAGGCCGGAAGTTCCTCCCATTGCTGCCTCAACACCCACAGGTGTATTCAATTGGTGGTGTGAGGCTTTATTTCCCTGCGTTGGTGGGCCGCGTGGTCTGTCCTGCTCTCCAGCTTTTCCTCTTAGCTTATCTTCGTGAGAATGAGGGACTGCCCAGTCCACCAGTCTCAGTCTTGGTTTTGCTGAGTGTGCCTGCCAGGGGCCTCTCCAGGTGGCTGGAGCATTGCCAGTACCACTCCACAAACCGCGTCTTGCCGAGTGCTCTCCTGGCTCCGCCCCGCTTACCAGTCTGGATGAATGTGTCTTCTTTAACTCCTTGGTTGTCGGACTTCCACTCAGTTCAGTTTTCTGTCAGATCTGGCTGTTTTTGTTTTTTAAATTGTTGTTTTTCCTCTTTTGGTTGTGCAAGGAGTCACAGTGTGTCTACCTATGCCTCCATCTTGACCAGAAGTCCCAGTGACATTTGTTCTTGGAAGAATCACTTTTCTCTAGGGTGATGTTCCAAAAAGTCACAAAAATGTGTTTTCATTGGGAAGTGACTGAGCTACTTCATTTCAGATTTTTCACTGTGGGGAAATTTTCTTAATATATTTATAAGTGACTTTCTTCCCAGCACAATCTGTCTCATTTCCAAATTTTTGAGTTCAACATGCTTTTCTTTTCTTTCATATTCCTGTCTTTTGTTTAGGGGAGCCCAGAAAAGCTGACATTTGTGCTGTCTGTCATAGCTTGTCCTTTACACATCCTTAATAATTAGAAAACAGGTTAGTTCTAATGATAAGTATTCTTACTTGAAATATTTAGGAACCCAGGACCTCTAGTATTTCGAAGTTGCAGAAGTAAGGTTGGAATCCCACTTGGAGGGTCATGGTGGCGTCGATATGGAAAGCGTATTGCAGGAGGGGCCTGTCAGACCCAGATGGCTGTTTAGGGGTCCTGAGTACATTGGGAAAAACAGCCTGGGACTGGACTGTGATGATGGCTGTGTGGATGGGAAGGCCAAGATATCTGAGGGATGTTCAGCTGTGGAGGGGGCAGAACTTAATGAACTCTTAGGTGTCAGGAAGCAGATGAGCTGATGTAGGCTCACAAAGCCACCTTCCCCTGACTAAATCCATATCCTAAATTTGGTGCCTGTTGTTTATCCTTCTTGGTACAAAGGGCTGTACAGATGTGATGTGGGTGCAGATTGTGAGTGAGGGAGAAAATTCTGAATTTCCTGGTGGCCTCCAAATGCCATCCCACATATTGTAAAGAAAAGAGGCAGAGAGAGATTTGCAAACACACAGAAAGGGAGATGGTAAGGTCCCCTCCTGGGGCAGAGACTGGAGTGATGTGGGCACCAGAACAGGACCGCCATCAGCCTTCAAAAATGAAAGCAGCCAGGAACAGATTTTCACTTCTCCTCTCCAGGGCCAGCGTGGCCCTCCTGATTCTGTGATTTAGGCAAAGCATTCCAGAAGTTAGAGTTTTGTCCCCCACACCTGGAAAAATACCTTCTGTGTAGCCACCAAGTGTGTGGTGCTGTGTTCCAGCAGCCACTGGAAACTGATCCCGGAGCCTAGGGTGTACCCAATGCTTTGAGTCAGCTGCCTCACTGGAGGGCAGGCCTATCAGCCTGGGTGGGGCTCCCATGGGAGGGGAAGGTTTTATGCAGACACTGTTCATTGGACCTTTCCTCCTGCAGTAAGTGTGGACTGTGTGCATGGGGTTGCCCGGATGACAGCGGGGTGCTTGTTTCTGGGGCTTTAGAGGGTTTGGAGAGAGGAGGAGTTGCCGAGGATGGTGAGATTTGTGTGTGTAGAGAGGAAAGAGTTCCTCGAAGGCTGAGCCCTGAGAGTCACTAAAAAGTGAGCAGTGGACAGAAAACAAATTACCCTGCACCCTCCCAGCATGGAAACCCAGGGAGGGGTGAGGACCAGGCAGGCTGTTTGTGCTTCTGATGAGGATGGAAGGGCAGTGGGGCTGTTGGTTGGGAATTGTGAGACATGTCAGGCAGGTGGAGATTCCCTCAGGAAAGCCCAGGGGTGGGACCATTAGGTGGGCTTTTGACCCCTCACCCCCCTTTTCTCTCCAAACTCCATGATTGGGCATCTGTGCAGGGATGTGGGTTGGCTCCTGAGCCAGCAGTCCCTCTGGGATCCCTCCCTCAGGCCACCATGGTCACTGGATGCTGTGTCACTGAAATGTACTTTGACACCACCCAATGGACACTTCATGAGGAGAACCACCCCAACTCCAGGGAAAGGCTGTTGGACAAAAACAAGACAGGTAGAGAAGTGCAGGGCAAGTCCTTTATTGAAGCAAGATGTTGAAACCTGCACATTTTCTGGGAGTGATGAGGCCATCCTTGAATGACAGAGGTGTAAGATTGTTAAGATTTTTGTGTAAGATTGTGTGTAAGATTTTTAAAGTCTAGTTGTTACATTTGGACCCCAAATCTTCCTGAAATAGAGAAAGAGAGACAGAGAGTGTCTGTCATGCTGCCCTTGGAGATGACATGTTCACAGGGACTTCTGTTCACATCGACATGGGAAGGACTTTGCACCAAGCAAAGGTACATAGATGCACCAGGCAGGAGAGCTGAGAGGGAGGGGAATTCAACGTCCTGGTGCACTCCTGACAAACCATGCAGGACAGGGAAGAACATGTCCATAGCCCAACAAATAAACCCTGAGTGACCCAGTCATGGGACTTGGGTTTCTAATGGAACCTGAGAGGGTCAAGGGTTGGACCGAGGAACCTAGGGTTTCTTTGCCCTACTACCTCTGAAACCTACCAGGTAGGGAGGCAGCAGTTTCTACCCATCAGAATCACCACCTGGGCCCTGGTGGTCCTCCCCAAGACACTGGGGATACACATGCCCAAAGAGGTGACCTGAGAAGGAGGAACATGCTACACGTACTGTGCAGCCTTAGTCTAGCTCAGCAGATGTCATGTCACCATCCACCCTGTGGCCACAGGCCACTCGGTCAGAGGTGAGAAGAGGGGCAGGTGCCTCCCCGCCCTGTGCCTACAGTGCAGCACTCTGACCTCCCTCCTGGCCATGCAGCTGAGCAGAAACCCCTACCGAAAAGAAGAAACAATTTACCAGAACATTGAAAATTGTCTGTCTGTCCTGTATGGTCATATCATCTGCACATTGCTTCACTTGTACCATGGATGGACTCGACAGCTTCCCTAGGTGGAGCAAACATCTGAGCATGCAGTTTGTACACCCCTTCAGGATACAAAAAGAAGCTTCTAAAATTAGAAATCAGAGCTGGAAAGACTTCTGCATTTGCTGGAGCAGAAGAAGAACAAATACAATTGATGTAAGGAAGTCACTTTTCCCCCATGGCCCCCTTACCTTAGACAGGAACACCAGGGGGTTTTATGGTCCTGTCCCATAATGGCGCCAATGACAATGGAAAATCCTAGAAGTTGTGACTTGCTCAAATCACAGAGCAGCAGCAGGGCTGGTCCTGGAAAACAGGTTCACTGCACCCCAGTTCAGCTGTTCTCCTGTGTAAAGTGCACATAGGCCTTTCCCAGACTCTCCTGCTTTGCTGAAACTCACTTTCCATGAATTTCAAAAATTAAAGTTTGGCCTGTCGTTAGAGTGACATGTTCTTTTGTCTTGGACTTTGAGGGAGAGGACCACTTACTCATCAGTCTTTCCAGTGGAGTGGGAGAGGACGATCTCACAGAGACAGAGAAGAGGGACCAAGTCTGGAGAGGATCAGGGACAATGATAGAATGTTGGAAGATGCTCTTTCGAGAGTAAATTAAACAGTAGAATTATGCCTTTGGGTGAAAAGAGTTAAAAAGCTTAGAAAGAAATGTGAGGCTTACACACGAACCATGAGTAGCTCTTCTGGTCTGCACTGAACACAGAATTTCTTTGAGATGGTGGGAGGTGGCAACCAGTGTCTGCTTTCAGCTTCACGGGGGTTGGGCTGAGACCTGAAGTCACCACTCTTCCTGGTCTGGATTCTCCATCCTGACCCCCTGCTCTGTCCCCAGGTCTTTACAACCACCTGCAGTGGGGCATGTGCCCTGCCAGGTTCCCATGTGACCTGATCAGGCAGAAACTATGCAGAGATGGGGAGAGGTCATATCAGAGGCGACAAAGGAAAAGAGGAGGAGTTCAGAAATCAGAGGAAAGAGAACGAGTCAAAAGCACTTGGGTCAGACTTGAGGGCATGACAACACAACAAAGTGTTGTTGGATGAGTGGCTAGAAGTCACCTAGAAATGCGGCCAGTGCGGCTCTAAGTCGCACTGGTGCCACATCCTCTTCTAACCATGTTGTCTGACGAGGTTGGGACGTGGGAAGAGGGAATTCAAGGAATCCATCTTCTGGAAGAGAACGTGGCATAGTAAGGGGGGGCAGTGATTTTCCTGGGATTGCTCTTAGTAACTTACTTGCTGCTGTTGTTCATGGTCTTACTTTGTGCCCTGGTTCCCATGGGAATGGGCCATGGGAAGAAAGAGACTCGAAGTGAGTCTATGATTGATTTTGAGAGAAACTCTGAAGGGACAACTAGTTCTCCCCGGACCACTGAATCATGCCAAAAATTGTTTAAACAATATGTTTATAAACCTGAATAAGAAATTATCCCTGACTGTTCCCATAAGAGAACTCATGAATCAGTTACAACAGGCTGAACTATTGCCTGCCTATATGTTTATTTCAGTGATCAAAAGGTGGTGAGATTGTTAGACATTTATATTTCAAGTTCATTGAATCACATAATTCCAATAAGTTGTATAAAATAATTTATTGATCAAAGAACAAAATCCCCTTTAATTAATTAGCCCCTGAATATCTGAAAGTTGTTAGAGTAATAACCCCTCCTTTACCTTGAATAGAAATATATATCAATTAGAAGTAGACAGGCAAAGATATAAGAAAAGCTAGTTAGCTATTACAAAACTAAGAACGTAAAAACAATTAACCAAGGAGTCAGAGTTCATAGTACACAGAGAAACATTTTAGACAGAAAAGATAGATAGCTAAGGTAGACATCACAAAAGCCTTATAATAAATTTCCTATAACCTCTACTCAATCCAGTGTATCCTTTGTACATACAGCTATTTCTAATTGTCTGATTTATAGCTCTCCTGGTTGAAACAATCTTTGTTTAACACATAACTGAATCTATGGAAACTTTCGTACTTTTCCTAGTTACCTTTGTATTGATTTTTTTTCTGCTTCACCTAATTGCAAATGTTAATCACTACCAAAAATGAAAGTATAAAAACCTGCTTGTACTTGCAATAAACGGAACAGAGCCTCACTGTCCTTTGAGTCGTGTTGTCGTCTGTCTCCCATCGCAAACACCTTACCCACCTCTCAGGGAAATCCTGACCCAGCTGCGGCCGGCCCACAGCACACTGGTTCTTCTGATCTTGGGCAGACTCCCAGAAAAGGAGCAGGGCATGTGGATGTGTTGAGTGATGCTGCTCCTGACTGATTCCTGGAGAGCCAGACCATGCTGGCTCTTCTTGAACTGAGAACTCTCCTAAAACCATCCCAGCTGGAACATTCTATGATTCTGAAAGACAGAGTTCGAAAGCCATGGACTCAGCTGGCACCAAAGACTCTGGGAAGGAGAACGGCTGATGAGACCCAGACCTGGCCTCTGACATTGTTCATCTCACTCCACAGTCAGAGCTGCTCTTGCTGGAGGCTGTGGAAACCAAGGATGAGAGAAGACGTGGGGAGGTTGAGCACTTTGTTCAAGTCATAGTGCTGCTGAGTGGCAGAATCGTGACGTACAACCAAATCTTATCATTTCCTGCTGCTTCTGAACATGGACCCTAGATGGGGAGTGAGGCTTCAGATGTGAAATCCTTCAAAGTGTCCTGAAAGGGTTTTATGTAAAGTTCCAAGGTGTTGGGAATTGATACAGGAGCCTTTGGCATTCGGGGGTCTAGTCCACAAGTAGTGGGGTGGGATTGGATTCTGATCTGTTCACCCCTCCTCCCCGAATAAGTTACCTACTTCAGAGAAGATTACTTACCTGGGCTGGTGGTAGTCTGATTAGGAGTGATACTCACCCTCAAAGCGGCAAAGGGCCAGAGTGACCAGCAGGACAGCCAGGGACAGTTTCATGGTCGATGTTGCTTTGAGCTCAGCTTTAGCAAACTATGAGCAGTTAGCAGCTGGACTCAGCAGCTGGGGAGCCCAGGGCTATTTGTACCAAGTGAGCCTCACAGGTCCTGCCCACTTGGACGTGGCAGGTCACAAGGCTTGGCTTCCAGCCCTCCCTTCCTCACTGAGGCCTGATGCCAACTGTCATGGTCACAGCCCCAGTGACTTGGTGAACTACAGGCATTGCTGGCACCATGCACATCTCCTTTGTGGCAAACACAAGGCTTGATTTTTACAAAACTACAATCAGTTGACTGGCAGGTGCACCCCAGGTTTCAGTTTCTTAACTGGAGTTTTAGAAATGTATAATCAGTTGATTGATGGGAGCCCCCTTAGATATTAGCTCCTTAATTGCGGGCAGTGACTGGTTATGCTCATCTGTCTCAGCCTAGCACCAGGCACAGAAAAGAGGATAGGCACGTGCTCCTGGGATGTTTGCTTCGGGTGCATCTTTACTGTGAAAGGATGCCTGCTGGGCCAGGGTCACTTTGGACAGTTGAGGGAGAAAGGTCAGTGGCGTGTGGAAACTTGTGAAGATACCAGTGGTGTTATGGTCCCAAGAGATCACTGTGCCAAGAGGAAGATGACCTCCCCAGCTCCCACCCTCTGACTCTCATCTAACATTTGAAACACAGTGTAGCAAGGGTTCCACCAAATCAAGCGGGAAACTGTCCTACTTGATGGTTCCCTTGTCAGTTAGGAGGGTGGCACAGGCTGGGTCCTCAAGGTCTCAGCAGCAGCAGTTCCCACAGGGCCAATCCTCCATCTGTCCCCAGCCATGGGAAGACACCCCATGGAAGGCCAGGGGCACGGCCCCTTTTGAGGAAAGACATTAGGAAACCGTCTGGGTACAGAGGAACATGCCTGAGAGCCTCTCAGGAGAGACAGGAGTTGACACGAGGTGGTGTTGGGAGGAGGGATCCCATGGGAATAGCATGAGGGAAGACCAGACAGCATGACCCAGGTGGCTGGTAGGGAACACAGGAACCCGTGCATGTTACCCTGAAACACCAGTGCCCAGTGGGACAGGGATGGCTTAGTGACTGGAGAGAGGCTGTGCCAGGTTAAGCAGAGGACCTCTGTGCCCTGGCTGCTGTGGGAACAGAGGGGTGGCTGAGGAGACACCACTCTACATGCCCCAGTGCTTTCCTCTGCGGGGCAACGGGAACTGCTCCTCTTGGGTGTTGGGAATGCCAAATAGTGCTGCCACTCTGGAGGACAGTGTGGCCTTTTCTTTTAAAATAAGTGTCCTCTGACCCCTCCACCCAGAAATTGCACTCTGCAGGGACAACGATGTCACCAGGTGTGCAATGCTGACCACATGGAAGACTGTGTCTGTCTGACAATAAGGGTAGGTGGGAGTGCTGTGTACTTTCTGCTCCATCATCTGTGAACCTAAAACTGCAGTAGAACCAAAGACTAGTAAAAAGTGAAGGCCAACATCCTGTCGGTGTCATTTTCTTCAAACAAGGGGAAAAATCAGACAAAAACAAATCAATGAATTGGTCATGGTGTGCAGATGGCTGATGGCCTCTCTGAGAAATCTAAGACAACCTCCTGAGAAAAATGGTGAGAATGGAGGAAAGTTCGTGATGCAGCTGAATGCAGGGCGGCCTGTGAATGACACTCTTCCCGTAACCTGGTGTCACACGGGACGCGACAGAGAGAAGGGCACTGCTGGCAACAGGAGCTCCAGCAGCAGCAGAAACGCACTGAGGTTCACACAGTTCAAACACATGCACCTTGAGAGATAAAGTCGTGAAAGTTTCCTCTCAGATAAACAAGGAATCTAAGAACACCAAGGCACACACCTTGTTCCTGAAGAAATATTAGAAAATATAGAGTCAACTCTTCTCAAATTACTGTAGAGTTTCAATGCTGCCCATATCAGAATCTTACTCAGGGTGTTTTACACATGTTTTGAATTTGGCAGTGCTGTTTGGATATTTCAAATGATGAATGTGTTTTAGAATATGTTCACTTACTGAGTTTTGAGGAAAAACCTGATTTTAGGGCCTGACTACCTGGGTTCGAGCTCAGCTCTCAAATTTTCTAATTGTGGGATCTTCAGCAAGCTGCTGACCCTCTCAGCCTCAGTTTCCCCATCTGTACCATAAGGCTGATAGCAAAGTATTTGTCTGAGGATAAATAAATTAATTCAAAAACAAGGTTCAGCACAGTAAGTGGTAGTAAAAGTCAGCTGTTCCAAGTAAGCAACAAAAAGAAAAAATGTAAGTCCTAAGTCAAACAGAATAAACTAACTCATCCCCAAAGACAAATATCAGATTGAATCTAATCGACTTTGCCAAGGAGCAATGTTGATTTATCCTAAGTGCTAAGTTAGTGTGCTTTTGAATTTGGCTCTGGTTCCAGTGGAATTTCTCTTAGTTAAAATAAGATCATCACTTTTCAATCACTTCATATCCTGTTTTATGATCACATCTAAGTGACTGTTATTTTTATTTCCTAATCCTAAGTACTGCATATTGGAACTAAGGGTATAGGAGGGTGGTGGGTGGGGTATGTACTGTTTATCCCAAGATACACAGAATCCCTGGACTGTGGTCCTCAGCAGGATGCTCATTGTTTCTAACTGGAGAACATAACATGGGGGATGGAAACATTTGAGACATCATCACTTCTGGATCATGTGTCCACGTGTACTTAATGACATAATTCATGTATCATCTGGTCACACTGGTTCTCATGTGCCACCTCCCCTCTATAAATATCCTTGTTCCCTTTTACCAAGAGAGATGATGTACATGTCGTCTCTCAGAGCCTACATGGCATTGACTCTGCATGTGTAACTCCAGACTCCAAAGAGCTCAGTGTAAGCGGTATTTTGCAGGACACAATTTAACTCTACAGACAGGATACTCTGTGTCCTGGCTTTGAATAACATCAAAGAAGGACCTAATGTGCTGTAACTGATTAATCATTAAAATAATTTGGAGTGTCAGATCCCACTGTCAGTCTTGGCCTATTGTCCAAAGGAACACATGGACTTCAGTGACATCAGTGCCACAGATTATCCTTTTCACATGTGCACAATCAAGTGACAAGCGCTTTCAGAGTCAAGACCTCTAAGGATGAACAACATGACTAAAAGGGCCTCATTTTTACCAATACACGATACTCTCCAGAATATATAACATCAAAAGTAGGCCTCATTCAGCTCATTAAGAAATGTATTTATTAATAACATTTTACTTTGATAAGAAGTATCAAAAAATGGAAAGGTGTAATTTGGGTTTTACCCAAGGCTGCAAGGGTCTATGATGGTGCCCACATCACCCATGCGCCTCATCTGACAGACTCCATAAGGCATATTACCACTCCCGCCCCCCGCCCCACTTGTGCACTGAAGACACCTTGAAATGTACGTCCTGAGGCTTCAGGAACATGTGTGAGCAACTGCACCTCTCATTCCCTCTGTAAAAATCAAATAAAACTCAAGTAAAACATAATCTATCATGAAGAAAACTGATTATTCTCTTTATGACAGAAAAGGGAATTTTAATGCATGGGTACAATTACTAATGTACACTCTGCTGCAGGACATATCAGCCAACTTACCCTTGTTCAGGCTACAGTGTTGTGATGCCTTGAGAAGAGCATGCTGTTTCCCCTTTGTGCAGCCTCAAGCTCAAACACAGCCTTGGGCTCCCTTCTAAGAACTGCAGTGTTTCCTGCCTGGGCTTGCAATGGAGCCTAAAGAAGAGTGTTTGCTCAGGCAGCAATTGAGATTTTATCTTATTTGTAAAAAGTGATAACTATAGCTACAAGGTATGCTTTTACTGTCTTCTCTGAATTTTATGAATTTGAATGTTTTTTACACTAACTTTTCCTAATAACGTCCACCTTGAAACTAAAGAAAGAGTTTGCAAGATTGTACTATGTACATATGTTGAGGTAAGAATGTCGATCAAAGACTTAGAAGTAGAGGTGGACACTTGCGTCTGGAATCCACTCCAAATGTTTAAGTTGTTAAGGCAAGTCTGCTCTCTGGCCTTCGCCTAATTGGCACACAGCACAAATGTCACTACACACACACACTTACGTGCCACTAATGATGGGACCCTCTGACTCAGGGCATCTGGGAGAAACATATGGTAATAAGAACATTAAGGTTTATGCTCCCATGTCAATCCCATTCTTTCACAGGTGTGCAGTGAAATTTTCCAGAGACTACCCGACATGTGATATTGCAACAGACTGAAGAGTGAAGCAAATACATGAATGCACCTGTCTTCCACTGAGCCAGACATTAAAAGACTTGGGCAGATCTAAACAGTGCTACTCTCCGCACTGAGAACAAACATTTGAATAAAGACCAAAAAGCCCAGACCAGTGTGGCTCAGTTGGTTGGGTGTCATCTTATGAAGCAAAAGGTCATCAATTTGATTCCTGGTCAGGGCATATGCCTGTGTGCAGGTTCAGTCCCCAGTTGGGGTGTGGCTGCCTATAACCAATCTGTTTCTCTCTTACATCAATGTTTCTCTCTCTCTATTTCTCTCTCCCTGCCCCTCTCTATGAAAATAAATAAAATCTTAAAAAAAAAGACCAAAGAACTAAGGGAATTTGAGGAGAGAGTAAAAGAGATTTGAGTCACTGCTGCACACTGCATATGCAACAAGAAAATAACTACTTTAAGTGTGTCTTTTTGTGTATTTGGAAAACACGCTGCTCAGAGGTAGGACCAAGGGGGCAATCCATTAGATTGGTTGTGTGCATTCTTCTGAGTCTCCAATCTTCCTTTTCCTCCAGAACACTCATCTGTCATCATCTCGCTACAGTTTCCTTGCAGTGGATTAAAAATTAGTGGCTTATCATTGTGACATGTGGGTGCAGTGCAGAGGCCAGTGAGGGGACATGCTGCAGGGTGTGCTGAGGTCGGTGTTGGGACAGTAGTAGTGTCCCCAGGGGTGTGGGTGATGAATGATGCACTGTATTTGGAGAAGTTAGAAATGATAATAAAATGGAAATAAGTCCACTGCTTTTGATTATCACCATGGTCCAGTGTTCTCAACAATATCATTGATAACACAGTCCACCATGATGGTCACTCTGAATAACTGCTGTCTTGACCTGGAGCTACTGCTCCTAGGCCCCTGTCCAGGACACATCCTGACCTCAAGGGTTCATCTGGGAACCAGGCTTCTCCCACTGAGTGGCTCCAGCATCTCGCAGGCCCTTAGGGCTGACAGGATCCCTGATGCAATGGCAGACATTGGGAGAGGTCAAAGCCATGGAGACACTGAAAGATCAGTCAGTGGTCTCCAGGGGTTGGGGAGAGGGAGGGAAGATAGGAGGAGCACAGGGACTGGAGGTCAGGAAAACTCTCTGCACT
>PVJI01029039.1:0-15758 GCA_004026765.1 Micronycteris hirsuta
GCTCACAAAACTGGAAGAAAGGTAGACGCAAATAATTGAACAAATGAAGGATGCAATAAAGATAATGGAGGAAGAGTTACAGGGAACTAATAGGAAAAAAAAGGAAGCTGGGACTCAAACCAATGGGGTGGACCAGAAGGAAGAAACAAGAATTCAAAAAAATGAGGAGGGACTCAGGAACCTCAGAGACATTTGTAAAGGACCCAACATCCGGATCATAGGGCTGCCAGAAGGACAAGAGGAACACCAAGAAATTGAACATATTTTTGAACAGATAATGAACGAGAACTTCCCAAATCTGGCAAAGGAAATAGGCTTCCTGGAAATCCAAGAAGCTCAGAGAACCCCAAAGAAGCGGGACCCAAAGAGGAACACACCAACGCACATCATAATAACATTACCCAAGATCAAGAATAAGGAAAGAATCTTACAAGCAGCAAGAGAAAAGGAGACAGATACCTACAAAGGAATTCCCATAAGACTGTCAGCGGATTTCTCTAAGGAGACCTTCCAAGCAAGAAGGGACTGGAGAGAAATATTTCAAATCATGAAAAGCAAGGACCTACAACCAAGAATAATCTATCCAGCAAAACTGTCATTTAGAATGGAAGGGCAGATAAAGTGCTTCTCAGATAAGGTCAAGTTCAAGGAGTACATCATCATGCAGCCTTCACTATATGAAATGTTAAGGGGTTTTATATAAGGACTCATGAGAGAAGGCACCAAGGCCAGATCAGCTACCGGGGAACTCAGATCAGCCACAGCCAAGACGCTTGTGAGGTAAACAAGCAAAATAGAACCAGAGAAACAAATTATAATCAGAGACATTGAAATTTAGAACAATCTGGCAGTAACCAGAGGGGAGGGGGAAGGGGATAATGGGGACAAGGGCATTCAGGAACTGCTATAAAGGACACATGGACAAAACCAAGGGGGAGGGTGGAAGCAAGGGAGGGAGGTGGGTTTGCCTGGGGTTGGGGGTGGGGGGTAAATGCAGACAACTGTAAGTGAACAACAATAAAATAATTTAAATAAATAAATAAAGGGACTGCTTTAAGAAAATGCTTTAAAACCTAAGTATAATGAATGAAAACCTTCTTTGATGTATGGTATGAGAAAGCCAATAAAAGCCTGTCAAGGAAAGGGTTGGCTCACTCTCCTCTTGAGAGAGTGGCTGAGGTGCTCTCCCCTTGAGAGTGTGACCATGCAGTCCTCTTTTCTCTCCACAGGATTTATGTAGTCCCTGTGCATTTATTTACAAATCAGCCACAGCTTACAGATTCTGGAGGACAGGATCTATGACAACAGCAGCCATTTATGATAAAAACACTCAGCAACGAGGCAAGAGAGGGAGCATTCCTCAACATAATAAAGGCCATATATGAGAGACCTACAGCCAACATCATAGGCAAAAAGTTAGAGCTTTTCCACTAAGATCAGGAACAAAACAAGGTTGTCCACTATCACCACTTCTATTCAACATAGTATTGGAAGTCCTAGCCACAGCAATCAGACAAGAAAAGGAAAGAAAAGGCATCCAAATTAGAAAAGAGGAAACAAAAGTGTCATTGTTTGCAGATGACATGATAGTGTACACAGAAAATCCTAGAGACTCCACCAAAAACCTACTCAACCTAATAAATGAATTTGAAAAAACAGTGGGATACAAAGTCAATATTCAGAAATCAAAGGCATTTTTGTACACCAACAATGAAATTCAGAAAGAGAAATCAGGCAAAAAAATCCCGTTTTGTCGCGGATCCTGTCCCACAGAAATCCGTATGCTGTGACTGGCATGTTTATGAATTCACACAGAGTTTATAAATGACTAGAAGAACTGGGATTTCGCAACCTCCCTCTGATCACAGAGAGAGGCCCCGAGTGTAGCCCTGACAGGCTTTTATTGTTGTTCTTGGGTACATTACATCAGAATTGTATCCATTAACTATGCATAGATTGTAGATTCGCTTTAGGCGGTAGACAGCCAGGAAGGCACTTCAAAGGAAAGGTATGCAAATGGAAAGACAACAGGTTTGGGCTGAACTCAAAAGGATTAGCAGCACTAGTCTGAGGAAGCTAGATAAGCATTAGTATATGTCCTTTTGATGCAGGGTGGGAGAGATTTTTAGTAGGAGCAAGCTTTAACTCTAAGAAATAGGCTATCCTGATTCCCCACAGGAAATTCCATTTGTCACACACATGGGGCCTGCTTGCTATCCCACATTCCACTGCACTTTCTTTTAGACATGAAATGCTAGGGCTACATTTCCCATGGTGAGAGGCACAGATCTCCTTCACCATTTGATACAGCAACAAGAAAAATAAACTACCCAGGAATAAACCTATCCAAAGGGGTAAAAGACCTGTACTCAGAAAACTACACAATACTAAAGAAAGAAATTAAGGAAGACACAAACAAATGGAAGCATGTACCTTGCTCATGGATTGGAAGAATTAACATCATGAAAATGTCCATACTACCCAAAGCAACTTACATGTTCAATGCAATGCCTATTAAAATACCAATAGCGTATTTCACATATACAGAATAAACACTTCAAAAATGTATATGGAACTGTAAATGACCCTGAAATCTGCAGTAATTTTGAAAAAGAAGAGCAAAGTAGGAGGTATTACAATAGCTGATATCAAACTGTATTACAAGGCCACTGTAATCGAAACATTCTGGTACTCGCATAAGAACAGACAGATCGACCTATAGGACAGAATAGAGAGCCCAGAAATAAACCCAAGTCTCTACAGTCAATTAATATTCAACAAAGGTGGCAGGTGCATAAAATGGAGCAAAAATAGCCTCTTCAACAAATGGTGTTGGGAGAGCTGGAAAGCAACATGCAGAAAAATGAAACTTGATCACCAACTTACACCATACACGAAAATAAATTCAAGGTTGATAAAAGACTTAAATATAAGTCATGACACTATAAACATCCCAGAGAAGAACATAGGCCAGAAAATCTCAGATATTCCAGAGAGCAGTATTTTCACTCATATGTCCCCTAGAGCAAGGGACATAAAGGAAGGAATAAACAAATGGGATCTCATCAAAATAAAAAGCTTCTTCAGCCCGGCTGGTGTAGCTCAGTGGATTGAGCGCAGGCTGGGAACCAGAGGGTCCCAGTTCGATTCCCAGTCGGGGCACATGCCTGGGTTGTGGGCCAGGTCCCCGGTGAGGGCCATGTGGGAGGCAACCATACATTGCTCTTTCTCCCTCCCTTCTCCTCTCTCTGAAAATAAATAAATAAAATCTTAAAAAAAAAAAAAAAGCTTCTGCATGGCTAAAGGAAACAGCATTAAAATGAAAAGAGAACCAACTGTATGGGAAAATATATTTGCCAATGATACCTCAGTCAAGGGTTTGATCTCCAAAATACGTAAAGAACTCACACAACTCTGATAAGAACTCTAATAAGATAAGCAACCCAACTAAAAATTGGGCAAAGGACTTAAACAGACACTTCTCTAAGGAGGACATACAGAGGGTCCAGAGACATATGAAAAAATGCTCAGTATCACTAGCCATCAGAGACATGCAAATTAAAACCACAATGAGATACCACTTCACACCAGTCAAATGACCATTATAAACAAAGCAACAAACAACAAGTGTTGGAGAGGTTGTGGAGAAAGGGGAATTTAGTGCACTGTTGGTAGTATTGCAGACTGGTGAAACCACTATGGAAAACAGTATGGAATTTCCTCAGAAAACTAAAAATGGAACTACCTTTTGACCCAGCAAGTCCACTACTAGTATTAGACCCCTGAAACACCAAAAGCTCCTATGAACCCCAATGTTCATAGCAGCACAATTTACAATAGCCAAGTGCTAGAAGCAACCTAAGTGTCTATCAGTAAATGAATGGATCAAAAAACTGTTGTACATTTACACAATGGAATTCTACACAGCAGAAAAAAAGAAGGATCTCCTGCCCTTTGCTAAAGCATAGATGGAACTGGAGAGCATTATGCTAAGTGAAATAAGTCAGGCTTGGAAAAACAAATACTATATGATCTTACCTTTATATGGAACCTAATCAACAAAACGAACAAGCAAGAAAATATAACCAAAGTCATTGAAATTGAGAACAGACTGACAGTGACCAGATGTGAGAAGGGAGGGGATAATGGGGTAAATGGATGAAGGATTTACAGGAACAACTATAAAGGACACATTTATAATAACAAGGGGGGATGGAAACAGGGGAAGGAGATGGGGAGGGATGGGGTGGTGGGGAAGGGTGGAGTGAAAAGGCAGAAAACCATGCTTGAACAACAATAAAAAAGAAGTTAAAAAGTAGTAAACATTTTATAATGTGAAGTAAGATTAAGACAGACTATACCTAGAATAAATATTTTATAATATAATACAAAATATTTTTAAATTATCTAATTGAACATCACATCTGGAATCTAATAGAAATTACAAAAAAAAAAAATTTTACCCAAAGGTTCTATGTAAAGAATCCTAAAATGTTCAGTAGCTCTAGTAGCATTCCACTGACATTTAAAAGATTTTTGCAATGTTAAGCTACTGTCAGTCTGTTCAAAGGTCTCTTCTTTCCGGTTAATAAAATGGACTAAGGATTAGTTCTAAGAATAGCTGAAAAGAATTTCTTACAGTTAAATACATGAAAAGTGTCATTTTTAGCACTCAGTATTTCTTAAAGTGCATTTTGCTTTGCTCTCACAGAATCTTACATTCTTTGACAGAAGGAAGGAACTGGAAGAGATGAGGTCATTAAACAAAATAGTATAACTCTCACTTTTCCTACATCTGAACCAAAACCTTCCAACCCAGGTCCAAAACACCTAATTTCATCTCAATAGAATAGTGATTAGGAGACATAAATACAGGAATCCCTATGGGTTTATTGAAATTTTAACTGAATAACAATAAATTTTTTAAAAAAGAGAAAACATTGGAAGTAGATATAATGGAAAATTTGAAGAATTCATTCACTCCTGCATATAGGATGTTTTAAGGATAAATTTGATTGATTACATTTTTTAAAAGAATACATACTATTCTGAGGCTTGAAAAAATCCATACAGGTTAGTATGTGAAATGATGCCTCTAGGGAATTTTACTTTAATTATAGTTATAAAATACTTGTATACCACCTTAAAGCTAAATCCAAGTAAATCCTGGTTTTAGGGAATTTTAAGCTTGTTAAGGGAAATGCCACTAAGCCCTCTAGATTTCTTTGAAATTCTAGATTTAATTTGACCTTCCCTTTTATAGTTTGCCAAGTTACCTACCTTCTTTGGGACTAAATATCTATCTCTGTGAAAAGACAGAAAAAATAATAATAAGAAACAAAAAATTTAAAAAGAAACTTCATTAATATTTAAAAGAAGTCTTCTTGAAAGCTCATGAGGTTTTCATATTTCCAATCCATGGGTAGGATTTGGGATGGATTAGACATCTGCTTTTGGTTTATCAGTTGGAAGGACTATTTGTGAACTCAAGCAAGTTCTTCAGGAATGTGTTATAGGAAAAAGGACCCATATAATCTAAGGATATAAACACTGATTCCCTAAAAAATTTCCATGTTCATACACTCTTTGAAAAGTACATTTTAAAGATCATTGCTGTAAACCACCTCAACCTTCCACCAAGAAAGTCCACTATTATAATCCATTACTAGAGAAGGAAAATTGTTGGTTAGAATAGAAAAATAGAGCTAGGCAAGAATGCAACCGTCTGAAGGGGCTAGAGGACAGCTCTCCATTTACCAAGGACAGCTGTGAGTTGTAAGCACCAAGGCTCCTAGCAGCTGGAGGACAGCTGCACCAACTTGGTAAAGGGCTCTAGGTGGGGTCCCAATGGTGCCTACTGCACACCCATGCACTTGACTCAGAGCTGAGAATGCAAACATGAATCTCTGTCCATGCTTTCCAGAGGCACTCAGGCAAAGGATATATATGTGTATATAAATAACTTCTCTGAGTTTTTATTTTTGGTAAAACAGTGATATTTCTGTCCTGTTCTTTGAGAATAGGGAGCATATCTTTTATTTCATTCAATAAAATTGGTCTGCCCACTGTTAGACAGGTACTCTACACAGAGCTGGATCATAAGGGAAAGCAAATATAAAATGGAATTAAGATAGCATTTGTATCTCAAGGAATCTTAACCTTACCCTACAATAACTGACATGGTGTCCATGCCTAATCAACATTTATTGTTTGTTTACTTCCTCATTTTTTATCTATGTATTTTTATTGTGGTAAAATATACATAACAAAATTTACTATTTTAACCATTTTAGATGTACAACTCTTGTTTACTCCTTCTAAAAGCAGTCTTCTCCTCTGCCAAGAGTTGGACACATAGCATGGTAACAGAAGTAAGATTACCCTGCCTCTGATCTCTGGGGGGAAAAAATCCCTCTGCTCCAGAGTCTAAGTGTTCTGCAATGCTACCAGTTATGATATTTGGTACAAATGTCTCAGGCATTTATCATGCCCACGTTCAGAGAGGGGAAAATTAAACTTCTTTTCTCTGGGATAATAATCTTAACACTGAATTTTGATCCTCCAATCTCCACACATGCTATCATCGCAATGGTTGGGTGTTCTGTGTGCTGAAAGAATATGAATAATTAAAATCCTGCAGGGAGCATATTTTTATTTACAGGACTCCATTGTTGTTCTTGTTCCTGGTGGGAATATGGCAAAATTACATGAGCTTATTAAAAAATCAAAAATTGATGGTTCCAGTTCTGTTTCTCTCCCCCACGGAATGAAATCGAATAGAGGCTGCACAGAAGGAAGAACTGTCAGTATATAAAGAGCTATCATTTGGATGAGGAGAGGAGCAAACTAAAATTTGGTGGAATGAGTTCTCAGATGCACAAGCTCCCCATTGTTCCCAGGACTTCCTGGACGCCACCATATCTTGGAGTTCAGATGTTCACACTATGAAATGTTGCCAAGCCCCACCTTAGCCTTTGTCGGATGTCCCGTTTCATCATTTCTTTTTTATTTATGATTCCTTCACATTTCTTAAGATAAAAGCTTACACTGCAGAAACAGTCTAAAGCATACCCCCTACATAAAAACTGATCTCCAGATTACCAGTGAAATTGCTGCCTTTGTATACTTATGGACTAACGTGATAGCTGAAAATAACTTCCATTAGCACTATAAAAACTCCAGCTGACACCAGATGAATTTCATTTGATACCAGCAGAGAAAAATATTGGTTACTGAGATAGTCTTTGTTCATGGTTATTTACAGTTAGTTAGAATCCATGTACAATTCAGCCAGCCAGAAGGCACCACATGATTTCCCTTGAGCACCTTGTGTGGAAAGTCTTCTTCAAAAATCTGACTCACCTTCAATGTATTGAAATGGAGGGGCTACTCTTGTTGCACTTGGTCCACTGTAATACATGGAAATGTATGCTAATTAAATTCTTTGGAGTAAGAAAGATGTAAACAGACATTTCAGAGAAGTTGTATGGTACTTGGACTCTGATATTTTCCCTACTTTCCCTACCTCCACCCCATCACCATCCTATTTTTTAAACTTTGGATATTGTCAACTAGATAATTACAATATGCCCCAGAATTGTATTTCTGGGTATTTTTTAAATGTAAATATTTCAAATGTTCATGTGACACCACTAAGAATTAAGTGTCAACATTTTGTTGTTTCTTGTGAAACTTACTTTTTTGAGAAATATCACAGGTACTTTTGCTGTTTCTAGTGTAAACATTATCTTGAAGTTGGTACACATCCTGTGCATTCATGTTTCATACTTTGAATATATAAGCACATATCACAAACAATTTTGCATAATTTTAAGTAGTGTATGTACCTATCCTTCTATAAATCTTCATTCAACATCAGGTATTTCTACAGTTTATCACTTTAACAATATTCAGTGTACAATTCAGTGGCATTAATTACATTCACATGTTATATAACCATCACCACTACCTAGTTGCAGAACTTTTTTTCTAATTCCAAAGAAAAACTCTGTAACCAGTAATCATTAACTCTCCATTTCTCACGACCCCCAGGCCTCTAACAACCGCCACTCTACCCACTTCCATGAATTTTCCTCTTCTAGGTAGCTTACATAAGTGGAATCATACAATATTTGTTCTTTAGTTTGGCTTATTTCACTTGGCAAACCAAGTACTTAAACAACAATTTTTTAAAAGTTTAAAAAAAGACGGGAGATGAAGATGACAGCGAGATAGGGGGGAGCAGAGTCCACTTCCACCTGCCCACTAGTGAAACACCTAGCCAATTTTCTGAGGAACAGAGGGAACAGCCAACGGTATTTCAGCATATATAAATATTAGTGACCAAGATTATAGGGGAAATTGAATGATTGGACCATAAGGAGAGTGCTTTGGAACGAAAAGTTCCCCGGGACCAGCGCGGGAAGCAGGGCAGGCTGCAGCCCCAGGTCTGCTGCAAGATTCTTGGGAGAGAGCCAGGTTGGGCTGTGTGAGAGGCCAGGTGCTTGTTTGGACTGGTGGGCATAATTAGGAAGAATTTTTCAAAAAGACAAATAGGAAAAAAATAGGTACTCCACGGCTGTTTGGAGAGGCCCTGACCCCAACAGCCCCGGGGTCAGTGCATGCCTGGGGATGGGAGGCCCAGGGCAGCCTGCCTGCCCACTCTCCAGAAGCACCGGGATGAGTGCACAAACAGCAGCCCTCCACCCATGGCAGCTTGCGCTCCCATCAAGGGGAATTGGAGATTGTAAGAACCCGGTGACCCTGCCCACTCCAGAAGAACCGGGAACAGTTTGCAATAAGCTGCCCCGGGGCCAGTGGCGGCTTGCACAGCCAATCAAGGGGATTTAGGGACTATGCACACCCGGTGACCCGGTGCCCACTTCAGAAATACCTGGGACAGATTTCCGGCCAAGATGGAGGCATAGGTGGACGCACTGTTCTTCCTCGCACAACCAAAAGAGGGAAAAAAGCAATTTAGAGGGCAAGGGCAGCCAGATCTGACAGAAAACTGAACTGAGTGAAAGTCCGACAACCAAGGAGTTAAAGAAGACACGTTCATCCAGACCAGTAGGCAGGGTGGATCCGGGTAGAGGGCGCTCTGCGAGACCGGGGCTGAGACTGGTGGACTGGGCGGTCCCTCATAAGCTCCTGGATAGACTAGGAGGAAAAGCTTGGGGGCGGAACAGACTGCTTGGCCCACGAATGCAGGGAAATAAAGCCTCAAACCACCGATTGAGGACACCTGTGGGGGTTGAGGCGGCGGCAGGAGGAATCCCAAGCCTCACAGGAGAGTTTGTTGGGGAGGCCCACAGGGACTTGGAACTGTGCAGGCTTGCCCACTCACCCCAGAGCCAGCAAGGAGGGAATCAACTTGCTTGTGGAAAGCTGGGGAGGTGCGGAGAGCAGAGCAAACGCCATTGTTCTCTCAGGCCCCGCCCCCCCACACAGCATCACAAGGCAGCAACGTGGGTTATCCTGCCCCCACAGACAGCGTCACAACAGAGTGACATGGGTTTCCCCGCCCAGGTGAACACCTAAAGCTCCGCCCCTTAAAGTAACAGGTGCACCGAGGGGGGAAAAAAAAAGGCCCAAACGAGAGAGAAATAAATTGCAGCAAGATAGTGGGGAGCAGAGTCCACTTCTTCCTCCCCACAAGTGAAACACCTAGCTGATTTTCTGAGGAACAGAGCAAACACCCAACAGTATTCCAGCATATATGAAGATTGGTGACCAAGATTACAGGGGAAATTAAACGATCAGATGCCTGACACAGTCAGGAGGACCAGGTGAGCAGGCCTGACAGGACACTTTTAAAGACAGTCGGCAGTTTTGTTTGTTTGTTTGTTTGTTTGTTTCCTCACCCTCCTTCCTATCTGTCCTTCTTTATTTTTTAATTCCTTCTTCTTTCCTTTCATTTAGTATTCCTAGTCTTCTCCTCTTCTTATTTCTTATTTTTTAATTTCATTTTTTATTTTTATTTTTATATTTTTTATTTACTTTTTTACTTTATTTTTTTTCTTTCCTTTCTCGTTCTTCCTTCCCCTCTCTTCTTTATCCACAGGTGAGACATTGAAAAGAGAACAGAGCTAGACCCAGACAAGGGTCATCCCTAAAAACAGAGAGAGTGACACAAAATTAACTTTGCTACTCCAGAGAACTTGACAGATCAATTTAAGAAACAGAGGCTAGCAAGAAGAGTCTCACAAACAATGGGAAGACAAAGAAACAATCCCCAAATGAAAGGAAAGGAGGAAGCCCCAGGAAGAATGAGAAACAAAACAGAGGTAATCCAACTATCAGATATTGAGTTCAAAGCATTGGTTATCAGGAAGCTCAAGAAGCTGGAGAAGTTTGATGAGCTCACAAAAAATTACCAGAAATTACAGGGAAACTATAATGTACTCACTACAAACTATGTCAACTTGAAAAAGGAAATAGAAACTATCCACAAGGACTAAGAGCAAATGAAGAATACAATATCTGAACTGAAGAACACAATAGAAGGAATCAAAAGCAGGCTTGATGAGGCAGAGGATCAGATCAGCAAGCTGGAGGACAAGGTAGAAAAAAACACCCAAAAAGAGCAAGAACAGGAAAAGAGACTCAGAAAGAATGAAGAGGTATTAAGGGAAATGCAGGACAAAATGAAACGTAATAATACTCGTATAATAGGGATACCAGAAGGAGAAGAAGAATAGCAAGGAATAGAAAACCTGTTCGAAAAAATAATGATGGAAAACTTCCCTAATCTGATGAGAGAAAAAGCCACACAAATCCAGGAAATACAGAGAGTCCCAATCAAAAGGAACCCTAACAGGCCCACTTCAAGACACATCATCATTAAAATGACAAAATTCCAAGACAGAGAATCTTAAAGGCAAGGAGGCAGAAACAGGAAGTAACATACAAGGGAGCCCCGATAAGGGTAGCAGCTGACTTCTCAGTGGAAACACTCCAAGCCAGAAGAGAATGGCAAGAAATATTCCAAGTAATGAGAACTAGAGGCCTGCAACCAAGACTACTCTACCCAGAAAGGCTCTCAATCAAGACAGATGGCCAAATAAGGAGCTTCCCAGACAAAAGCAGTCTAAAAGAATACACCTCCACCAAACCAGCTCTTCCAGAGATGCTAAAGGGACTGATATAAGGAAAGGAAGGAACAGAGAGAGAGAGAGGAACACAGATACAAAAAAAAATGGCAATGAATAGTACCTATCAATAATAACCTTAAGGCCCGGTTGGTGTAGCTCAGTGGATTGAGCACGGGCTGGGAACCAGAGGGTCCCGGTTCGATTCCCAGTCGGGGCATATGCCTGGGTTACGGGCCAGGTCTCCGTGAGGGCCATGTGAAAAGCAACCATACATTGTTCTTTCTCCCTCCCTTCTCTCTCTGAAAATAAAGAAATAAAATCTTTAAAAAAAAAACTTAAAAAAAATAATAATAACCTTAAACATAAATGGATTAAATGCTCCAATTAAAAGACATAGAATAGCTGAATGAATAAGAAAGCATGACCCACACATATGCTGCCTACAAGAGACCCATGTCAGGACATAAGACTTACACAGACTGAAAGTGAATGGTTGGAAATAAGTTTTCCAAGCAAACAGACAGGAAAAAAGAGCTGGGGTAGCAATACTCATATCAGACAAAATAGACTTCAGAAAAAGGGCAATAAAGAGAGACCCAGAAGGACACTTCATAATACTCAATGGAAGAATCCACCAAGAAGACATAAACATTGTAAATATATATGCGCCCAACACAGGAGCACCCAAACACATAAAGAAAATCTTGGAGGACTTCAAGAAAGATATTGATAGCAACACTATTATAGTCAGAGACTTCAACACCCCACTGTCAAAAATGGACAAATCCTCCAAACAAAATATCAGCACAGATATTGTGGCACTGAACAATGCCCTGGAAGAAATGGACTTAACTGATATAAATACAGCCTGTCACCCCACAGAAGCTAAATACACATTCTTTTCAAATGCACATGGAACACTTCCAAAAATAGACCATATGATAGTACACAAAACAAGCCTCAACAAATTCAAGAAAATGGAAATCATACCAAGTATTTTCTCTGACCACAAGGGACTGAAATTAGAAACCAACCCAAAGGAAAAAACCCCAAAACACTCAAAATCAAGGAGCTTGAATAGCATGCTATTAAACAATGAACAGGTCAAGGACGAGATTAGGGAAGAAATCAAAAAGTTCCTTGAAACAAATGAAAATGAACTGACAACAACCCAAAACTTATGGGACACAGCGAAGGCAGTCCTGAGAGGGAAGTTCATAGCGATACAGGCCTACCTAAAAGAAATAGAAACATTTCAAATAAACAACCTAACCCTACGCCTACAAGAACTCGAGGAACAAAAACAAAGACAGCACAGAGCAAGCAGAAGAAAGGAAATAACCAAGATCAGAGCAGAATTAAATGACATAGAGACTAAAAGCACAATTTTAAGAATCAATGAATCCAAGAGTTGGTTCTTTGAAAAGATAAACAAAATTGATAAGCCTTTAAGCAGGCTCATCAAGAAAAAAAGAGAGAGGACCCAAATAAACTCAATCAGAAATGAAAGAGGAGATATTACAACTGACACCACAGAAATAAAAAGGATTGTAAGACACTACTATGAAAAACTGTATGCCAAGAAATATGGAAACCCAGGAAAAAGGACAAATTCTTAGAAAAATATAATCTTCCAAAACTCAATAAAGAAGAAGCAGAAAACCTGAACAGACCAATAACAGCAGACGAAATTGAAGCAGTAATCAAAAAACTTCCGACACACAAAAGCTCTGGACCAGATGGTTTCACAGGAGAATTCTACAAAGCATTTAAGGAAGAACTAACACCTATCCTTCACAGACTATTCCAAAAAATCCAAAAGGATGGAAGACTCCCAAACTCTTTTTATGAAGCAAGCATCATCCTAATCCCAAAACCAGAAAAAGACACAATAAAGAAAGAAAACTTCAGGCTAATATTGCTAATGAACATTGACACTTAAATCCTCAACACAGTATTAGCAAACCGCATCCAGCAATACATTAAAAAGATCATACACCATGACAAAGTGGGATTCATTCCAGGGATGCAAGGATGGTGCAATTTTTGCAAAACAATAAACATAATACATCACATAAACAAAAGCAAAGACAAAAATCACATGATCATATCAATAGATGCAGAAAAAGCATTCGATAAGGTACAGCATCCATTTATGATAAAAAACACGTAGCAAAGTGGGAATCGAGGGAGCATTCCTCAACATAATAAAAGCCATATATGAGAAACCTACAGCCAACATTATACTCAATGGACAAAAACTAAAATCTTTCCCACTAAGATCAGGAACAAGACAAGGTTGTCCACTATCACCACTTCTGTTCAACGTAGTACTGGAAGTTTTAGCCGCAGCAATCAGACAAGAAAAGGAAATAAAAGGCATCCAAATCAGAACGGAGGAAACAAAACTGTCATTGTTTGTAGATGACATGATAGTCTACATAGAAAATCCTATAGACTCTGCCAAAAAACTACTCAATCTAATAATTGAATTTGGCAAAACAGCAGGATATAAAGTCAATATCGAGAAATCAAAGGCATTTTTGTATACTAACAGTGAAACAGCAGAAACAGAAATCAGGGAAAAAATCCCATTTGATATAGCAACAAAAAAAATAAAATACCTGGGAATAAACCTCACCAAGGAGGTAAAAGACCTGTACTCCAAAAACTACACAACACTGAAGAGAGAAATCATGGAAGACACAAACAAATGGAAACATATACCATGCTAATGGATCGGAAGAATCAACATCATCAAAATGTCCATACTACCCAAAGCAATTTATAGATTCAATGAAATCCCTATCAAAGTACCAATGGCATATTTCACAGATATAGAACAAACACTTCAAAAATTTATACAGAACCATAAATGACCCCAAATAGCAGCTGCAGTTTTGAGAAAGAAGAGCAAAGTAGGAGGGATCACATTACCTGATATCAAACTATATTACAAGGCCACTGTAATCAAAACAGCTTGGTACTGGCATAAAAACAGACAGATAGACCAATGGAACAGAATAGAGAGCCCAGAAATAAATCCAAGTCTCTATGGGTGTCATGGGGTAGATCGGACCTGCCGGAACCCGGGATTGACCATAACCAATGCGTGTATAAAACTCACATTAAGACACGCGGGGGGAAGAAATCTGGTGGCCACGGGTCTCCTCCATCATCGCCCATCTTGGGGAGAAAGACCTCGTGGGTTGCCCAGCCGGGGGTTTTATTAGAGGCATTAAGACACATTTACATTGGATTGATTATTCATGGGATTAAGCAGAACAGGGGTAGGATTACTCATTAGCAAGGCATTGAGATGTTGATTCAGATCCGGTGGCAGGCACGACCAGGTGAAAGCAATATTCAAGGATCAGCAAGCTAGAATTTTTTAAGATACATCTTTGCCAAATTCCTATTAGAGAATTCCCATCCCACAGACATGATCCACACTTGCTCACACAGGAATCACACAGAGCTGTGCTCAAAACATGTAAATTCTCAGGACTGCGTGTTTACACACGTGTGGAAATCACTGCCACATATGGGCAATTAATCTTCAACAAAGGGGTCAGAAGCATAAAATGGAGTAAAAAAGGCCTCTTCAACAAATTGTGTTGGAAAACCTGGACGGCTACACACAAAAAAATGAAACTTGAGCACCCACCTACACCATATACAAAAATGAATTCAAGCTGGATAAAAGACTTAAATATTAGTCATGACACCATAAAAGTCCTAGAGGAAAACATCTGTAGAAAAATCTCAGACATTCCACACAGCAACGTCTTCAATGATATGTCCCCTAGAGCAAGGGACATAAAGGAAAGAATAAACAAATGGGACCTTATCAAAATAAAGAGCTTCTGTGGGGCTAAAGAAAATAGTATTAAAATAAAGAGAACCAACCGTATGGGAAAACATATTTGCCAATGATACCTCAGACAAGGGTCTGATCTCCAAAATATATAAAGAACTCATACGACTCCACTCCAGGAAGACAAAAAACCCAATTAAAAAATGGGCAAAAGACATGAACAGACACTTCTTCAAGGAGTACATACAGAGGGCCCAGAGACATATGTAAAGATGCTCAACATCATTAACCATCAGAGAGATGCAAATAAAAACCACAATGAGATACCACCTGACGCCAGTCAGAATGGCCATCATCAACAAAGCAACAGATAACTGTTGGAGCGGATGTGGAGAAAAGGGAAACCTATTGCACTGTTGGTGGGAATGCAGACTGATGCAGCCATTGTGGAAAACAGTATGGAACTTCCTCAGAAAAATGAAAATGGAAGTGCCTTTTGACCAAGGAATTCCACTACTGGGATTATACCATAAGAGCCCTGAAACATGAATCCACAATGCTGGAGTCCTACCTCAGTGGGTCTCTGGGTCCCCGAAGGATGAGCAGTAGAGGCGACAAGGAACGGATCCAGACACCGTCAGTGCAGTCTGGAGGACAGCCAGACCTCAGGGATCTGGCCATGACAGCCATGCCTCTGGGATCAGACTGACACTCCAAAAGAATTTTTTAAAAAGATTTTATTTATTTATTTTTAGACAGAAGGAAAGGGAAGGAGAGAGGGAGAGAAACATCAATGTGTGATTGCCTCTCACGTGGCCCCCACTGGGGACCTGGACTGCAACCCAGGC
>PVJI01029040.1:0-15762 GCA_004026765.1 Micronycteris hirsuta
TCAAGTTCAAGAAGTTCATCACCACCCAGCCTTTATTGTATGAAATGTTGAAGGGAGTTATATGAGGTATGGAGGAATATCAACAGGGGAGTGGTTGGGGGAGAGGGTGGGAATGGGGCACAGAACAAGTAGCATAAATGGGAGGTAGACAACAGACAAGGGGAGGTTAGAACAGTATAGGAAGTGCAGGAGCAGAAGGGCTTATGTGTATGACCTATGGACAAAACTAAAGGGAGGGGAAAGGGGGGTAAGGGGGAGGGGGGAAGGAAGGGGGGAAATGGGGCAACTGTAACAGCATAATCAATAAAATATAGTTAAAAAAAATATATATGCAGCATGCCTGGAGCCGGGCACAAAAGAGCGCACGCAGCGTGAGCATGTTTACATGTTCATGTAAACACAGAACCAGCAGACGCCTGTGCTACCGGGAGTCAGGACGGCAGTTGTGGGATGACCGCTGATAGAGGGAACAGGAGAAGGGACCTCTGGGGCCCTGGAGATGGTCTCCTCTGTGGTCTGGGTACTGGTCACGTGGGTGGGTCCCGTGTGGGGAAACTCATCGAGCTGTGCGGTTATAGTGTGTGCACTTGTCTGTCTGGGCGCGTCAGCAAAAGTTTTCAAAATAGTTAACACAGAATTGGCCAGTGTTAATTGGGTGCTTCGAGCCACTTTGCATCACCGTGTCCTTTCAGTTTTTGACTCCTGGGTTCTTTTTGCTTTACCTGTCCTGGTGCCAGCATCATCTTCTGACTAAGCAGGGGTAAGGTCCAGGATGCAGCAGCCATTCCATCTACAGCTCACATCCAAGGAAGGAGAGAAATAGAAACCGATTTCTGAAGCTCCTTCAGTGAAGTAAGGACAGTCTCCCCCAAGATGTGTGGAGAAACCTCGCTTCAAATCTCCTTGGCCACATGGCCATTTCTTAGCCAGTCTGGTCCAGCCCTGGAGCTGGGATGGGGCCTGCTTCCCACCCTAACACTCCGGCTGTTTATGGCTGGGGGCCGATGTGAACAATGCATCAGGGCTCTCCTAGAAATGAGGGAGGGGACGGCCTCACGCAGGCTGGACAGTCATCTGTGCTGACACACGGTGTTGCTGTCTGCTTGGCTGCAGTGGAGGCAGGGCACAGGCGGCTTTCCCAGGAACTCCTCCTTTCAGGTTCTGTCTGCGATTTCAAGCTGCCCAGTCAGATGCAGCCGGGACACTCTGCGAGCGGTTGTGCAGCTTCGCGTTCTGACCCAGTGGCTTGAGGATTCTCATTTTCTCCCATCTTCACCAGCACACAGTATTACCTAGCTTCCTAACCTCAGTATTGTTTTAATTTGTACTCTTTTGAATTCTCGCGTGGATTCTCATTTTATCACATGTAGTTAGCCAGTCCGTTCCCTCTCCAGTGAATTCTCTATTCATAGATTTTGCGTTTTTCTGGTGTATTTCCTGCCCATTTCCTGTGTATTTGAGATCAGGGGTTCACTAACTTCTTCTGTAAAGGGTGAGATATTAAATGCATGGTGCGTCACCCCCACTCATCTCGGATGATGTCGCACAAAGGTGGCCATAGATGATACATAAACCAGTGGGTGTGGCTGTGTCCAGTAAAACTTAGTTTACAAAGTAGGCATCCAGCTGGTTTGGCCCCGTGGGCTATAGTTTCCCAACTCTTATCGTACACAGTAATCTCTTCATTTCAGACAATGCAAAATCTTCTCCAAGTCTACTCAGCTATTAGTTTTGTCTGAAGTTTTGGGGTGTTCCTGAACAAAATCCTTAATTTTGATGTAGTCACGTTCATCCGATTATCATCTGAAAGTTGTGTTTTAGGGATTAGGTTTTTTTCTTTTCCTTTTTAAAAAATTTTAATTTTTAGAGAGAAGGGAGAGAGGAAGGGAGGGAGAAAGGGAGGGAGAGAAACATTGATCAGTTGCCTCTCACCCCAACTGGGGACTGGGCCCACGACTCAGGCTTGTGCCTGACCGGGAATCAAACCGGCAACCTTTTGCTTTGTGGGACAATGCCCAACCCACTGAGCCATACCAGCCAGGGCTGGGATTGTTAAGACACCCTTTCTCATCTCGATAGCACAAAGATATTGCAC
The DNA here is from genome assembly GCA_004026765.1 of Micronycteris hirsuta. NCBI lineage: Eukaryota > Metazoa > Chordata > Mammalia > Chiroptera > Phyllostomidae > Micronycteris > Micronycteris hirsuta. The sequence goes on from PVJI01029040.1 coordinate 2,096, forward strand.
TTGTTTTCTTCCTATTAACTCCCTACTTCTGCTGGCTTTCACAGTGACGGAGGCCTTGGGTCAGCCACGTGTTCTCATTTGTGTGAGGGGTGGGACACAGTTTTATTTTTCTCTCCAGAGTGAGCTACTTCCCTCATACCACCAGCCAAACCAGCCACCCTTTCCCCAGAGATTTGTAGCAGTCGGAACCTTTAATTGGAAAATAGAAAAGGACAAGCTGGAAGGCTTACTCTCAACCAAATGCTGGCTCTTAGCATGCAGCACCTCCAGCTGCGCTGGCTCCTCTCTGTCCCTCCTCACGCCCAGGGCCCCCAGCCTCAGGCACGCGCAGCAAGCGAGCACACTAGCAGGTGAAGCTGCTCCCTCCCTGCAGGCGGGCCCTTCCTCCTGCTTCAGGTCACACCCCAGATAACTCCTCACAGGTGCTTTACCTGTGCGCACTCTCCTGTCCCCGCTGCCTGACCCACTGGAAATGAGTGCCTTCATTTGTTTACCTGCTGCCGTCCATCTCTCTCTGTTAGAGTGTGAGCTCTGGGGGTCAGAGACCTGACCTGCATGTTCACCAGTCACTGCCTCCCCCACCCGCACAGAGCAGGCTCGACTTCCGGTTCCCAGAGAAACAGAACAAGTGCCGGTTCCCAGAGAAACAGAACAAGTGAGCAAGCTTCACGGATCTTTCAAAGGCAGTGCCTCCTTAGGTTGCCCGGGTGTCGTCCCGTGAGTCCTCTGACCCTCTCTGACAAGGTACAGGATCGGAATTAAGGTTTGTCCTTCAACTCTGCCCCGCACTACATCTTTGTCACTTGATAAAGCCCCTTCGTAGGTCGAGTGTATTTGTCACACCTGCACTTTGTTCACGGTTTGATCTGGGAGTCCTTGTTAACGCCCTTAAAACATCTGATTGAATTTCCTGTGGAAATGGATGCTGCAGATGAAATATACGTTGTGTTCAGAAGCTTCCCGTTTTATCACAGCCTGCGCGCTGCCAGAACGGCGTTCTGCATGTTAATTAAGAGAGCTGGGGGATTCTTAAAAGCCCTCTTTCTCTCCCTTTAACTTTATAATGCATTCAGAGGGAGGGAACTAAGGCAACTATTTGCGAAGCTGTGAAAGTCAGTGTCAAGTCAGATGGCTTGCGAGGTCCCTGCGAGCTGCAGCGTCACCCGGGACACTGACTCTGCATGTCAGCCGCAGGCGGAGTCTGTGAGCTGCAGCTGCTGAGGAGCTGGGTTGGGCTGCAGGGAGGAGGTTCTGACTTCTGGCTTCAGTGGGAAGAGTGCCCTTTTGGCGAAGACTGGAATTTCGCCCAGGGAACAGTTAAGCAAGAGACAGGGAAGTGATCAAATCCGAGAATCAAAATGGACAAGATGAATTGGGGTACTGAGAATGTGGAAAAATCTGACCTTCCTCCCAATTAGAATGCCGGCGTAGCCAGGACGGTGTGGCAAGACCACATGAGCGCTGCGGCCGCCTGCCTGGGCTGCAGTAAGGTGACAATGCGCCCCGGCCTCCCTCCTGGGCCCGCATTCAGAGGTTGCATGGGCACGTGGACAAAGCATGGGCTCCAACCTCTTCAGACCTGGTTAAAATCTGGCTCAGCCACTTGCTTGGACAAGTCACTGACTGGGCCTCAGTGTCCTCACCTGTGAAATGAGCCCAGGGTCCGGGCTGGATTTGGAGAGCCCGGGCACGGCTGGCATAAGGCAGGCCTGCAGCAGACGACAGTCGTCACCGTCACACGGGAGCCTGTGCCCACTTCTTGCTGGCAGGGCCTCGGCCGCCGCCTCTTGCCTCCTGCCCCTCCGCTCCAGCCTGCTGTCACCTCTGAAACACAGAGGCCCTTTAGAGGACAGGAGAGCTGTCGAGTGATCTGGGGAGTCATTCCACTGTTGTGCACCATCCAATAAGCTCAGGTTAGGAGCATGCCCTCACACGGAGAGTCCAGAAGACTGCTGCGGGTTTGGGAGTCCCTGACCCATGGCCTAGGAGTCACACATCATCAAACTGAGCGTCTCAGCAGCTGGAGTGTCTTTGATCACTTCACACCCAGCTCTTGCTAACTGTTCCCCACTGTGGCCGGCAGGGGGAGGCACCTCTCTCTCCAGTCCATTTCCACAATCCTCCTGGGTTCACTCCCTCCCAGCTTGATATGGCCGCCTCCCAGGCTCCTCCCCACCCCCTGAGACACAGAGCCCTGCCTCCTTCTGCCTTTGGTTGGTAGAGGCTCGCAGGCCTGTAGGGAGCGGCCATGGCTGAGAGCAGGACAGGGATCTCCTTCCAGGCTGGGGAGCAGACACCCGGGCAGCCTTGGTGCTGGACTGGCTGGTCTCTCTCCTTCCTGGCTCCCTTCTGAGCAGACGGACCCCAGGAGAGACCCAGGCTGGTCCTGTTTCCAGCTGTGACAGAAAGGCATCGGGGGACTCTCAGTCACGAGACACTCCCATCAGAGATGAGACACGCCTCAGAAGGTTTGTCACATACCAGCGGTGACATATGCTCTGAGAATGTAATATGCTCTGAAGAGGTGACATCCCTCTCACCCCTGAGGGGACACACCCTTTAGGGGCAGAATGGCCTGCAGAGGTGACATGGCCTACAGAGATGACATGCTGCCCAGTGGTGACATGCCTTTCTCCCCACAGAGGTGACAGGCCCCTTAGAAGTGATGTACCCGCAGGGGTGATCTGCCCACAGAGGCGACACCTCCACTGTGGCTCAGCTCTGCTCCACACTTCAGGCGCAGAACCGTCCCCCAGCACGGTGGGCCCTGCAGTGCCCACCGAGAAGACCGCTCCTTGGTTTCAGATCTTGCTGCCCAGAGAAGAGCCCTCAGCCAACAGTGGCCTGGGCCAGCCCAGCTCTTGTGCCCCAGCTTGAAGCTGGCGGCCACCCCTGGGGTCTCCATTCAGGAGGAAAGGGGCCTCCGGAGCCCCCACCTTCCTGCCCGTAGGAGGCTGTTGCTGTTTCAGGTCCACAGACAGAGACAGAGACGAGAATCGGGGAGAGGAAGTGTCATTTCTGATTTATGAATAATGAACTAATTTAATCCTGGGTTCTTCTTGTGCCTCCCATTTAGTGATTTGTTCCATTTCTCAATGGCTCGAGTTCTTTCTCAGGCTGTGACAGAGGGGAGTGGTGAGTCATCACACCGGGACGGGAAGGGTGACCTATATACTGGGACTGGGAAAGCAGGTCCTGAGAGATGGGCGTCAGCTCCGCCCTCCACACCCGCCCCCGGGCACAGCTCTGAGTCAACACAGCTCCCCTCACAGTGGTGGGAAGGAAGAAGCCGGCTCGGGTGGCCACCCAGTGTGGGTGTGCGCAGGGCTTGACGTTAGCTGGGTGTCGCCACAGATTCTCCGGTTGCACTTCGATCAGATGTCGGGGGGAGGGTGGAGACAGGGGGACATACAGCCCCCTGACCCCTCACAGGGTCTGGCCACACCGAGAGCGAGACAGGGCCCCGGATCAAATCCTGGCTGCCCCTCTGTCTTTGCGACTCTGGGGGCGTGACATCTCCCCTGGAGCAGGGAAAGGTGCTCTAAAGGCCAAGGGCACTCGCCCTGTCCCTGCCCTGTTGCCTGAATCCCGTACTTGAATCTGAATCTGTTATCTTCAGTACTGTTTCTTTTGTTTTTATTCTCACACAAGGATGCTGAGGCCTGGGGAGGTTAAGTCCCTTAGCGAAGGGGGAAGAAGGTGACCTGGGGACAGAGGAGGGGAGGTCAGAGCCTGAGAAGGCCCGGAATTGGGACACGAGGGTGGCCCCTTAGGGTAGGCTCTGCTGCGCCTCGTCCATGTCGTCTTCATGGTGGTGTTCACCCCGAAGTGCCCTCACTCAGGATGAGTGGTCAAGGGACGCAGGGGGTGTGGCTGGGTAGCCCGCAGCAGCCACCGAGAGCACAAGGGAGGCCCGAAAGCAGAGACCTCCGGTGATTTGGATGGGAGGGGCGAGGGAGAAGAGCGGTGTGGGCAGTCACACTGGCACAGTCGGCACTCACCATGTGAAGCGATGGTTATCGTGCCTACTTCACAGGCAGGTAAACTCAGGATGGAGGAGCTCAGTAACGTCTACGCTTGTACAGGTGGGACCCGGCTCCCTCCAGCCTTTTCTCTGCCCCTGTCCCACTGCCTCTTGCCAGCCAAGACCTGGCGGGTGTGGGCGTACGGGGCCACCTGCTCCGTGATGATGGTTGTCTTCCTCTAACAGTTGGCGGTCCAGAGGTCACAGGTCATTGCCATGTCCATCACCCCCTTTTATTCTCCCAGGGTTCCTGGGCAGTAGAAGTGAACAAGGGTGGCTGTGTACGGGGTCGATGTTGTGTTAAAATGCACAGACAGAGACGTGTGCACCGCTGCGTGGCTGTCTGAACCGTCACCGGCCTGTCACCGTGCCCACCTCGTTTTGCCCGAAGGACCCTGGAGTTGGGAGGGGTTTGCGACGTGGCTGTGTGCCGGGCCGTGGAGGCTGTGTTCCAGCCTGCGTCTCTCCATGTCCGTGTTTTGAGATGGATTTTTACATTTAAAGTTTTGATTTCTTTTGGGAGCAACCCAGTTTAATGGACAACAGCAGCCCTTTTCTCTTACCGACTTCATTAACAGAAGTGGCTGCGCTTCGATCCTCCGCTCTCCTGTGTTCGAACTCTGTGTTTGGGGGGTGGAGTCCTGCTGAAGGGTCTTAAGTGGAACTCCTTAAGAACTTGCAGGATAAACTTCCCGGTGAGTCTAAAGATTGCAGATTCAGGAAGGCTTGAGAAAGGAACAGTGTTCTTGAATCATTTATTTTTGCAACATTTAATTTAGCAGTGATTATTTATATCAACACTTTGGAATATTTTGGAGAATCAACAAAGCCTTCTCAACAGCGGCCTGATCCTCTGTTTGCAAGTCTGGTTTTCAGCTGTGAAATGGCTTTTTAAATCTCACATTTCAAAGAGGAAAACATTTCTGTTCAGTTAAGTGGAGGGAGAAGGGAGTGGTGTGTGCCGTTGCTATGGCGTGCAAGAGCAGAGACCCCGTCTCTAGGGAGTATCCTCCCCTCCCCCAGAGACTGGGGGCACCTGAGTGGACCCCCACTTGTCTGGATGTTTTCGTGGGACCCCAGGGTGAGAGCAGGGGCGGGGTGTGTTAGAAGGCCTTTTCCCATTCCACGCGAGCACGGTACAGAACAGTTAGAAACCATTCCACCTTGGTCATCTTCCCCCTTCAAAGAGATATCTAGGGACTTTCCTGAGTGTCTTTGGAGCAGAAGTGACAAAAACTCAATCAATCAGCCAATATCCACCCACAGAGACAGAAGTGGCAGGGAAGGCAGAGCCTGAAAGGAGACCCATCTGCAGGGGAGGGAAGATGAATCAGAAAGGTTGGGAGAGCAGACTGGCCAGGCTGTCCTGGGCTTTGCACACAGGGTCCCAGAGTGGGTGGCGGTGGGGGGAGGGCAGAGGGATGCCACTCTGTCCCACGGTCCTGTTCACGAGTCCGCAGCCGTGGCAAGGGAAGCGGCAGCTGGAGGAGCTGCTCTCCACCCCAGCCTGAGGGAAGATGCTCTGCCAGCAAAACCTGCAAGTCATCCTGCCGCAGCTGCCGGCCTGCGGAGACAGACAGGGCGCTGGTGGCGGAAGGGCTGCTGGGAGGAGGGGAGCCTCTCCAGCGAGGTGTCAGGGCCCTCTGACACCCCCTCCCCGCCCCCTACTCAGCCGACTGGCTCTCCTGTCACACTGGCTGCCCTGCTCAGGCGTCCTCCCCCACAGCGGGAGCTGGGCTGCCTCCCTGGCCCCCTGGCCCCAGGAGCTACTTGCCTGCAGCCGCAGGCTTGTAGGAAGAATGCATTTGGTGAGTCAGGTGATGTTGCTGTTTTAATGGAATGCATTGCCAACTTCTAAAAATTAGGAAATTTCTCCTGAAAGCTGGAAGCTTTGGTGGCACTGGGCCCGAGGGTCCCACTGTCGTGGAGGACATGTGTCATCTCTAGAGGCCACAGTCCCTACCACTCCCCCGGTTGACACCCCTTCCTATGCCTGACCTCAAAGGCCACTGAGTCAGTGAGCACTGGCCTGGCGCCTGCAGAGGTGGACAGCAGGGCGGGTGGCATTCCGCCCCCTGGACCCCACCCCCAGGGGCGCGGGCCGCCTCTGCCTGCAGCCCCCTACCCGATGGCATCATGGCCCTTCCCACCCTGTGTTGCAGAGACCTGTCTACTCCACAAGGGCTGCGGCCATTTGTGGGCATTGGTTAAAATGTCCTTCCTCTTCCCCCCGGGGTCAGGATTTAATCACCTTTGGAAACACATTTTGAGATGTGCTTCTCCATCTCCATAACCAAGGGAGGCCGAGTGGATTCAGTGGTTTATCCTGCTTCGCGATGAAGAAACTGGGTTTCAGGGCGGTTCTCAGCGTGACACAGCTAACACGTGCTAACACGTGCTAACACGCGCTGACACGTGCAAACACAGCCCCGTGGTGACTGCAGCCCCTATACTCAGGGACCCTGGTGTGGAGCTGCGGGGGACAGGACAGGGTCACTGGCCCTCTGCACAGGCACGCCCGCCCGGGCCTCAGAGCACTCTCCTGAGAGGGTCCCTGTGCTGCCCGCGCCGCCCGGCCAGGGCCCCAGTCGGCCGTGTGCTGCTCTGTGTGTGTGTGCAGAGCCGCTCTCCACCGACACAGGACTCTGTGCTGCGCAGCCAAGTCCTTCACGCCACCCTCACTTCCCGGGCAGGGCCAGGGTTCAGGACGGGGAGTGGGAGGTGGGCCGGGAGGAGAGAGTGCAGACAGTCCGTCTTATGATGGTTTGACTTAGGATTCTTCTACCTTACGGTGGTACCAAAGTGATACACTGAGGAGCAACCACACTTTGAACTTGGATCTTTTCCGGGCTAGTCGCAGGCGGCAGGAGGCCCTCCCGTGATGGCAGACACAGCCGCAGGCCGCAGCTCCCAGGCAGGCAGGCGGGCAGGCACGGGGGTGAACGACCAAGAGTCTGAGGCGCGTTCGCGTGTCAGAGGTTCTGCCCGGCTGTGGGCAGCGTGGGTGCTCTGAGCACAGGGGAGGTGGGCGAGGCTAAGCCGCGGTGCTCAGCAGGTTGGGTGCGTTAAATTCGCTTTTCACTTACAGTGTTTTCGACTTAGGATGGGTCTATCAGGACGTAACCCCCACCGCGAGTTGAGGAGCGTCTGGGAATGGAGAGCGTGAAGAACAGTTAGAAAAGCCTGCTTTTCCTCCCCAGTTTTCTTTCCAGTGTGTTCAGAAAGCTGCCCTCAGTGTCCTGTGGCCAGAGGCAGCCCCTCCAGCTCTGGTGTGTGCCGGGCTTCCTCAGCTGGCGCGGATGACACCTTGGCATGGTGTCAGAGGGTCTGCTGAAGACTTTGATCTCAAAGTACAGGTTTGTAAGCCCAGGGGGTGAGGAGTGTGTGAGTATGAGACAGATACAGACTGAGCACATGTGCGTGTGTGGGGTGGGGGACAAGTCCCACCCTTGGTAGGGCTGAGCATCTGTTGGTCTCCAAGGGGTCCCTCCGCTCGTCCTCTGAGAAGGGTAGACTTCCTGCACCGGGGAGTGCTGGCTGACCAGCTGTCCTGATAGCAGGGTGCTCCATGTATTGGAAAATTACAAAGGGCTTTCAGCTTTGCCTGTATCATTTTCTAGTTATGGGGCTTCGGGTAGCCCAGAGTCTCTCTGTAAATGAGGATAACAACCCTTCTCCTCCCTGAGCTTCCATTTCGTCGTGACCTCAGCGAATGGCCTGCAGGTCGTAACGGTGGTTTGCAAGCTTGCAAGCTTGCAAGGGCTGGGCCAGATGATGAGGAGCAAACGCAAAGCCCGCACCCTTCGTCACATGTACCCGGTGCTTCGCTGCCGCGTGGGGAGGTGGCCTTCTCTGGGAGCTGTCTGTCCGGTGGCCCTTCGTGGACTCCACAAGCCGCATTTCAGCTTCAGCGCCTCGTGTGCGGGCAACAGGAAGTTGTACTTCTTCCCAGAGCACAAGTGGGCGGAAGATTGGGACGGGGGAAGTCATGATGTTTATGTTGACGCAGACGCATGTGGCTGTGGGCAATGTAAGCATCCATGAATTTTAATATCGGAGCAGGAGAATTATGTTGTCCGTGTGTGGGGATGGGACGTGGAGGCTCCTTGGGGCTGTATCCCCGGAGGACTCGGGGGCCTGCAGCATCGTCCTCTGCTGTAGAGACATTTTAGTAAAAAGTGTGAGAATTACTGTCATGGTGGGGAAGGCGCTGTGCTGGGCTCTGCAGGAGGAAGAGAAAAGAAGGGGCTTCCTGATGAGGGGGCCCAGCGGTGGCCTGCCAGGACCTCCTGCCACCACGCCGCAGCCCCAGGCTAGACCAGAATGCAGTGCCTGATGCCTGGACCGCCTCTTCTCAGACCTCACTGCACATGCAGGTCACATGGCCCCTTGTTGAAATGCAGACGCAGGTCCCGTGGGCGGAGTGGCGCCGGGAGTCCTGGCCAGGCAAGCCCGCAGGCTGTGCCGCAGTCCAGAGACTGCAGTTTGTGCGGTGCGGGTGTGGACAACAGCGTCCACCTGGGCTTTCCTAAGGGAAGGTGCTGTCCTCTGGAACGGTCTAACTGCACACCCACTGCTCGCAGCCACTCCTGCTTGGTCCTCTAGGACAGCGGTCCCCAGCCTTTCTGGCACCAGGGGCCGGTTTCTTATAAGACAATTTTTCCATGGGCCAGGGGTGGGGGGGATGATTTCAGGATGATTCTGATGCATTGCGTTCAAGCTCACCACCTGCTGTGCGGCCCAGGTCCTAACAGGCCCAGACTGGTGCCGGTCCATGGCCTGGAGGTTGGGGACCCCTGCCCTAAGGGATTCAGGGGACTTCAACACCCTCTCCATTCATAAACAAGTACAAAAATTTCCATTCATGCTATATACATTTATCGAGCACCTACTGTATTCCAGGCCCTGAGACAGGTTGTAGGAATCCAGAAATGACCAGGAGCTGCGGTTACCCGCAGGCCGGTGAGGTCAGACAAGCTCGGACTGCGTCAATGAGGCAGGTAAAAAGGGGCAGGAAAGACCAGCAAAGGCAACAGGCAGAGGGAAGGGAGCAGCTCTCTTCTTTCACCAGGCCCCATCTTCGCAACGGGAAGAAGACCATTTTGTCAAGGTTCCTCACCATAGATACGAGAAAACAGCTGCGTTGAGGAGTGGGGAGAGGAAGTTTGGAGGGCACTGAAGGAACCACATGCTGAGCTTCCTGGCCATCAGGTGCCTCCTTCCATCTGTGGGCCGCGCGTTAAGCTGTGGATGGCCGTCTCCATTGGGGTCCCCGAGTAGCCAGCTGCCTGTTCTGGGCTCCTGATGCTGCCCCTCTCATCCCATGTTTGGGCTGCAGCTGGACGCCAGTGGCTGAGAGCTGAGGCCCCCCGTGCTGGGCAGGACACAGTAGCAACTGCGCGAGTCCCAGCGCCCTCACATTCACCTGGCCCCGGTCCTGTCCTTTCCCCGTAGTTTCCCAGGCTGTCGGCGAGGGTACTGATGGCAGCGCATCAATATGCAATCAAAAACCAAGCTACTTGCATATTTGTTAATTAATTAACTCATCAAGCATTTATTAAGTGCCAGCTGGATTCCGGGCACCTTCTAAATGCTTGGACAGAGTGGCGAAGCAAGCAGAGGCTACCTGTCCCCACCGCAGGAGCTGAGAGTGAGATGCAAGACACGCTCAGCAGATACTCACCTCCATACATACACAATGACATGTTGAGTAGACACCACGCAGGAAAGGCACAGCATGCTTCAGGAGAAGGTACCAATGACCAGTTTCAGCCCCAAGGCACGAGTGGCAGGGAAGACCTCTCTGAGGTCTAGATGAAGAGGAGGAGTTGGCCCAGGGAAGGCGGGGGGTGTCGGGGGAGAGGGAGCATTCGAGGTGAAAGCCCCAAGGTGAAAGCAGCTTGGGGTGGCGTGAGAAAGTCCCTGATGGGCTGGTGTGGGTGGAGCTGAGACCAGCTGGAGCCGTGCAGAGAGGGAGAAGGCATGAGAGTGGCTGAGCCTGGCCCCGCTGCTGTGGTCTTCTCCAGGCCAGGCCAGGCCACCCCAAGCAGCCCGCAGCGCCCCTGGTGGGGAAGCGGGCATCGTGCACGCGGGGCTGCTCCCTGCACCTGCCGCACGGCCCTCCCGAGGAGCAGAGAGACGCTTGAGCTCCTTCCTTCTCGGGGCAGCAGGGGGGAGGACCGATGGCCGTCGTCCTGCGCACACTGTTTTGCGATCCCGGGTATGAGGCCCAGCAGAGGTGCCCTGAGAAGGCCCGAGGAAGGGGAGGGTGGTGAGGCTGGGCTTCTCGGTGTGCACCAAGCCCCACATACCCGAGCGCCACACACCCAGAGTGAGAGGGGAGGCAGCTCCCCTGGCCTTCATCAGGGCGTCTCCCTGCAGCGTTTCAGTGGCTGTGAATGACCCTTGGGCCGTCTCCCAGGCTGGGGGCCCAGGGCCAGGCTGTGTGGGGCTGGAGAGCCCATGCACGGACACCCCAGGTGCTCTCAGGCCCCTCAGGGCCCTGTGCAGGGGCGGGGGCGGTGCCAGCATATGGAAGCGAGTAACTGTGGCGTTGGCGTTTCTAGGGCGTTTTCTGTGTCCCAGGTGTTGTGCCTGTGTTGGGGTCATTACAGTCATGGGGCCCGTGAAGCACTGTTGGTGTCACCGCGCCTGTGGGATCCCCTCCCACACATGCCCTGGCTCGGCCGCAGAACTTGCTTTGGCGAACGAGACATCAGCACATTGTGTATGATGCAGGCAGAGGCTTGCTAAGCACTTGTGCGTTCGAGGCGTCCCTCCTGGAACCCACAGCCACGGGGAGAGTTCTGGCCCACACCCCTGGGGAGGCCACGCGGAGGAGAACCAGGGCGCCCCAGATGACAGCTTTCCAGAGGCCGGACGTCGCCTGGGGGCTTCGTGGACAGCCTAGGCCCAGCCGAGCCTCAGAGGAGTGACCACGGTAGTGACCACCAGGTCCACCCAGCTGAGCCCAGCTCAAACTGCAGCATCGGAGCAAAACACTGTCATCATAGGTAACCGCATTTTCAGGTGGTTTGTCGCACAACAGCAGTTAACTGACCCCGTGTCCAACAAACACGTGTGACCTGACCTCACTCAATGGGCACGACACCCCGGATCCCGATACAGAGGCAGTGACGAACAGTCACACGGGGCCTCCGGCCGGGTGTGCCTCCACAGCTCCCACCCCGGCTCTGCCCACCGCCCTGAGGAGGAGGCGGCCATATGGCCATAGGCGCTCGGATGCTGGGGGTGAACTGGCCCACCTTCCTCTTCCACTGCTGGTAGGAGCCCCACTGTCAGCTGGGGGGCCCGGCTCTGTCGCTGCCCGTGGGCTGCCGCTGGAGGCCTGGTTTCACCTTCCTGGGCTTGCTTGCTCTCTGTCTTCGTGACTCCTCTCTCGCCTCTCCCTTGCTTTCATCCATCATGCGGCACAGGTCCTTCTTGTTCTGATCCCAACACCACCACAAGCACAAGGCGATTGCTTGTAACGGGACTGCATGAACGGAGGTCGATGGCGAAGCGTCCCGTCCAGCACTGACCTCGGACGACCTAAAGTCAGGCAGCAGGTCTCCCGTCCGCACCAACCGTTTCTCACCAGCTGCGCACCCCACGCAGCACCAGGCCTGTGTCATCGCCTCTCCGCTCTGTCTGCCTCCTGTCCCTGCTCCTTACCCTCCTCCTGAGAGTGCCGAAGTCCTCTCTCACTGTCACTCCACTCTCGACCATCAAAGGCAGCTCCCAGACCACCCAGGGGTCTCTGATCTAATCAGAGAATTCCCTTCTGAGGAGACAGTTGTGGGTCTAAGTAGCAAAACCTCCCTTTACCGCCCCCCCCCGCCCCCGCCGCCCTGCTACACACACATCTGTGCGCTCAGAGCTCAGACTAGGGACTTGGGTGGCCATCTCCCCAGGCCTGACCCTTTGCAACAGAGACCCGAGCCCGGACAGATGGGATGACTTGCCCTGCCTCCCAGCTGTGGTTGGAGTCCTCTCCATGCACGTGTCAGGGTGTGTGAGGCGCCAGGGCCAGGAACCTGGGCCTCTCTGTCCCCCCGCTGGCGTGGATGGCGAGGTGAGGTGAGGTGAGGTGAGCAGACATGCTGACCTGCGCGGTCTCCTCCCCAGCCCCCCCGGTCCCCACGGGAATGCACGTGTGCCCAGCCCATAAATATCTCATCGTGTGTTCCTGCCAGCCCCCACTAATAGGGATAATGCTTCCTGAGGAGCAGCCCAGAGCTGCATTAGTCGCAGATGTTTGATTGATTTAAAAGAAAGAGCCTGACCACCAACCTCTCTCTATGGTTTCTCTTCCTGCCACTTTGCTTGCAGGGTTATCTCTGAAATGCAATTAAGGGGTTTAAAAGTACATTTTCAGGAAGATGCAGAATTGATGAGGGAGCTGGCCCCTGTGGGTGCCTCTAGATTGGTCCAGTTCCAGGGCAGGGAGCTGGACCCTGCCCAGAGTTGCAGCCACACCCACCAAAGTCTCGGGTCTCCAGGGCAAAGTCTGCCCCCAGGAGCCCGGAAGGGGTGGTGGGAGATGCTGCCTTCCAGAGGGGCTGGGCTGCTTCCTTGGTCCTGTGCTTTTGAAGGCTCAGCCTGGGAAGCTTCTGGGAGGAGCTGGGGCTGCATGCCAGGGACCTTCCCACGTACTTCCCTGAGGGGACAGCTCTTCCAGGACCAAGCCTGGTGTACATGGGGCTCTTCCTGTCTGGGGAGACCCAAGTGTCCTGTCGCTGATGGGGTCCAACTGCAATAGAGTGCTTTCCCCCAGGGCCCCGGCTGTAGTATCCTAAAGCAGGCGCTTTCCTGAATGTGTCTCTGGGGCTGCTGCATATTCCTCAGGTTCCCGTGGCGGGCGTACTCTGAGGGCCCTTCCAAACCGGCAAGCGAGCCACCCCTTCTGGAATGCTCTGCAGGTGGCCTTTGCCAGCATGTTATAAAGCCCTGCTGGCTGCGCAGTACTGGGCCACTGGAGTCTCAATGTAGTAGGGGAGGTTGCAGCCCCCAACCTCAGCCCTGGGAGTGGGAGCCGTGTGGGGAGAGGTGCCGGGCAGGGTGGGCACATCAGAGCTGCCACAACTCGCAGGGAGTGTGTGGGAAGGAGAAAATGGCATTTGCCAGAATGTCTTCTCAGGAAGCGTGTGCACACTTGGGAGGAGAGTCTGTGCTGGTGAACCTGGGGGCTGGAGCTCGCCCGTGAGCCGGCGCAGGTGCAGAGGGTGTGGCTGAAGGGTGACTGCTTTGCCAAGCAATGTGTCGATCTGGGAGCCCGTGCTGACTTGCCGACCTGACCGCTCCCTCCACCTGTGTCTCTGCTGCCTCCATCATACGTGACCCCCCCCGACCCCCGCCAATGTTGAATGGTCAGTTAGAAATGTCAGTGTAAAGGGACACTGGGCTGTCAGCCTGCACTGGCTCTAAACTCTCCCTAATCCCGCTCTGGCAGCACAGAGAGGAGGGCAAGATGGCCTTCTGCCCAGGTCGCTGGGGCAGGCTCATCCTGGATGTGCTGTTCCAGCTGGGCTGGGAAGAGTGGGCCCGGTGTTGACAGTCGGAGGTGAGGAGGAAGGCCGTCCTGCTGAAGGCACGCGGGAAGACTCGGGGGTCTTTGAAGGGCACAGGGACGTTGGATACTTAC
>PVJI01029041.1:0-15730 GCA_004026765.1 Micronycteris hirsuta
ACCCAAAGAGGAACACACCAAGGCACATCATAATTACATTACCCAAAATTAAAAATAAGGAGAGACTCTTAGAAGCAGCAAGAGAAAAGGAGACAGTTACCTACAAAGCAATTCCCATAAGACTGTCAGCTGATTTCTCAAAAGAGACCTTGCAGGCAAGAAGGGGCTGAAGAGAAGTATTCCAAGTCATGAAAGGCAAGGACCTACATCCAAGAATACTCTATCCAGCAAAACTTTCATTTAGAATGGAAGGGCAGATAAAGTGCTTCTCAGATAAGGTCAAGTTCAAGGAGTTCATGATCACCCAGCCTTTATTATATGAAATGTTAAAGGGATTTATATAAGGCATGGAGGGATATCAACAGGGGAGTGGGATGGGGATATAGGGGGAAAAGGTACAGAGAATAAGTAACATAGATGGTAGGTAGAAAGCAGACAGGGGGAGGTTAAGAATAGTATAGGAAGTGTAGAAGACAAAGAACTTATGTGTATGACCCGTGGACAAAAACTAAAGGGTGGGGAATGGGGGTGGGGTGGGGTGGAGGGGAAGAAAGGGGGGAAAATGGGACAACTGTAATAGCATAATCAATAAAACATATTTTTTAAAAAAACTCATTAGGATTCACGTATTTTATAATGACATTTGAGTCTCCCAGCTGAGATCCCAGACATCATGGAACAGAGGACAACCATCCCTGCCACATCCTTGCTGAATTCCTAATCTACAGCATTCATAACCAAAATAAAAGAGTGGTTGTTTAATGCAGCTAAATTTTGGGTTGGCTTTTTATACAACAGCAGGTAACTGGAACAACTTCTTATATAGTAATTTTCCTTCAGAAATCTATTCTAAGAGAATAATTAGAGATATGCAGAAAAATTATACGCAAAGATGTTCATGGCATTATTGTTTAAAATAGGGAGAAATGGGAAACATGCATTCAAACAGTGAGGACTTTCTCCATCCACATAATGAAATGTGGCACTTTAAAATAAGGCTTTGAAAAAATATTTAAAATAAAAAAAAAGTCTTTATAATATATTACTTAAAGGGGAGTTTTATTCTTTTTAATCTTTATTGTCCATTACCCTTTAAAGATTAAATTTTACCCTTTAGTCCCCTTAGACCCCCATCCCCCCAGCAATCACTACACTGTTGTCCATGTCCATGAGTCCTTTTTCCTTTCTGTTCAATCCCTCCACTACCTCACCTACCCTAAACCTCTCTCTCCCCCATTAGCTGTCATCCTGCTCTCTATCTATGAGTCTGTCCCCATTTTGCTTGTTAGTTCAGTTTGTTCATTAGATTCCACATATGAGTGAGATCATATGGTATTTGTATTTCTCTGACTGGTTTATTTCATTTCACATAATGTTCTCCAGGTCCATCCATATTTTCACAAAAGATAAAATTTTCTTCTTTTTTTGCAGCTGAGTCATATTCCATTGGGTAAATATCCCATAGTTGTTTTATCCACTCATCTACTGATGGACACTTGGGCTGCTTCCATATCTTGGTGATTGTAAATAATGTTGCAATGAAGGTAGGGGTGCTTAATGTTCTTTCAAATTAGTGTTTTAGGTTTCTTTGGATACAGTCCCAGAAGTGGTATTGCTGAGTCAACAGGCAGATCCATTTTTAATTTTTCGAGGTATCTCCCTACTGATCTTCCCAGTGGCTGCACCAATCTGAACTCCCACTATCAGTGCCAAAGGGCCCCCCCTTTCTTCACATCCTTGCCAGCACTTGTTGTTTTTTGATATATTGATGACAGACATTCTGACAGGTATGAGATACTATCTCATTGTGATTATAATTTGCATTTCTCTGATGATTAATGACTTTAAGCATCTTTTCATATGTCTATTGGCCATCTGTATGTTAAAGGGGAGTTTTAAAATATAGAAAGCAGAAGTCACTTTTTGTCAGAAAAAAGACATTTATGTATGAATTAAAATTGGATGAAAAGACACCAAAATTTAAATAGTGGCTATTTCTAAGTTGTAATTATTATGGGTGGGTTTTATTGTATTCTGGATCATTTTCTATATTTCTAAACTTCATAAAATGTAGTAGAAAATATGCTAATAATAAATGGTAAGGCCTCATTAAGTCTATGCAATTTTAAGATAATTTATTGAAGACCTGAGTTCAAACTCCAGAAACTTCCATTTTATTGTATTTCAAAAGATTCTAAAGTTTAATTTTCTTATATATAAACCAAGCTAACAACATCTACCTAGAATAGTTTTTATGAGGTGAAACTATGCAATAAATAAATTCCTGGTATGGACCCATGTACCTACTAGGCATTCAATAAATGCCTTATTCACTTAATGATAAGCACTGCGTCCAACTTTCAAATACAATCATATTGAGCATTTGAAGTCAATATCTGTGGTTCCCAAGTGAGTAAAGAATATGAAGGTTTACAACTCATCTAAAACTAGTGGGATTTGGTGAAACTGCAAACCACTCTGCCTCTTACTGCCACATGCTGACTTTATTTATTACCACTGGTGACAGTTGGGCACCAAGCTTTCTTGCTATGCCAAGTAGATGCCAAACAACCCCTTGCAGTAGTTGATTTTCCTCTCTAAATGTGGAAGCCCTTTCTGCTATTAATTGTATCTGTGATTCCATGGTCTGTGATCCAAGGCTGCTGTCTAAGGCATGGGGTTCTCAGATGGGCTAGTGTCAGTTTAAGGTCCCTGCGGGCTGTGTGGCCACACAAAATAGATGCTGAAGCAGCAATATAATGGAGAAATTCAGCCAAATTTTCAACATGCATGCGCATTTGTGATAATAGCTAATAACAATGGGAGCTGACCTCCATTGAGAACCCGTCTGTGCCAAGCACTGTGCTCAACATCCTACTTGTATTAGCTCACTTAGTCTTCACCATACCACTATGATGCAGGTACTGTTATCATCCCTGTTTCTCATGTGGGCAATCAGAAACACAAGAGGAGTTAAGCAACCTACCCAAGGTTACACAGCTAGAGAGCAAGGCAAAGAACCTAGTCAGTCGAGCTTCAAGGCACATATTCTTTATCTCTCACCTATACTGCTCTATATAATTAAGACAATTCCTCTATCCATTGTACAAAACTTGGCATGGGAAGAAGAACATTAGACTACTTTTCACTAGTCCTATCACCAGGGTAATACTTGATCTTATAGCCTAACCCAAGGACTGCTTATTCAGTAACAGTGTTATAGGTAGAGAAAAAGAATATCCACTCTTCCACCCTGACCCCTGGTTTATCCTCCCTCCACTCCTATATGCTTCTGCCTTTGATAGGATTCAAAGCTCCTTGGGTGTGACCTATTAACACCTGTGTCCCCTGGGCATGGTATACCACAGCTCATTTTAGGAGCTTAATAATGACTTGGGTGGCTGAATTGAAGAGAGTCTACCCCAGTCAGAAGTTCCTACCTAATTCCTGCCTCCCAAGAGTTTCTCTTCAGAAGAAACACACACATACACACAATTGGTTGAATAAATGCTGATCTATTTAGCATGGAGTAGTCTGGTCTGGAGTTAACACTTGACCTTCAGGATTGAATAGACATTGATAAATGAATCGCTAATCCCAGCTTTGAACCAATCAGGTTCAAATTGGGAATAAGATAAGAATGAGACAGATGGAATCCAAATACAGTAACAACATTTTACTGATTAAGCTGATATTGGAGAATGTGATTTATATTTGTAGGTCAATGGGCTTCACAACCCAGAATTCCCCAGTTAGACTTACACACTCAGTTCTAGGAAGTGTACCAGGACAGAATTCTCTCTGGTAAGAAAGCTCAGGCACTTCACAAGTAGGCCTCCTTGAAGAGAACAGAGAGAATGGAATGCCCGTGTCCATTATTCCCTTCCAAGTCACCAATAAAAGTGTCACTCTTCCTCCTCTGGAAAGGATTAAATGAGAGGTTGGAAAAAGGCCATGGAATGTTGGCCCTTTATCTGCTTTGATTCTTGGTGAGAGAGAACCCAAAAGTCACGATGAGAACACTTTGGTAGGGCTAAGGACCCCTGGTAGAGTTCATCATTGGGTTGAGCACTTAGTCATTACAAATTATTTGCATCCTATTGCTCTCTTATCTCTCTAATGTGTTTATGTTACATTTAATATCAACAATTAAACATTTTCAGTTTTAAGTTTGTCCCATGAACCCAGAAAAACTCAGTATCACATAAACAGTGTCATCTAAAAAAATCTGCCTGCTCCTAATTATGTAATACAACCTTGAACTAGGCTATAAACCTCCTTGAAAATACAGATTTCTTTATATTATTGTATTCCCTAGAATACTGTGCATGCAGTAATTTATTTACAAATGCAAGTCAGGAAAGAAGCAAATATAGGCAGCCCCAACTTACAAATAGGCCATGTTCTAATTATTCACTCACATGTCAGTTTCAGACCCTAGAAAAAGATTTTCCCACAGAATGTCTACAACCTGGATACAAAAATAACTGGAATTAAGATTCATCTAAATTTCAAGTGAAAGCACTAACATCTTACCCCACAAAGAATATTCTAGCATTTCATTTCTAGACTGAGGGTGGAGCGTGAAATATAAAGAATGGAGCCTGAGCAGATAGGGAGCAGGGGAGGGGCAGATGGGAACAGGGCCTAGAGAGTGGGAGTCTGGAGACTGGGGGAGCAATCCAGAGTTGTTTTGGTTTTTTCTTTACCTCTCCTCCTTCCTTCCACCTTTGCTGCTTAGGTCAGCTCTCCTGCCCCAAATCATGCCCTACCCCATCAGCAGAGACAAGTGGGAAGCCAGGGAAGGGGTTTATAGGTGGGAGGGAGAGCTCTGCAGAAGGAAAGAAAGGGACTGGAGAAGTTTTGTTGTCCACTAAAGAGGAGAGAGAATCCCTGCGGTCAGCAGTGGCTAGGGAGATCATCCTTAAGTGAGTCGCCATCACCAAGCAAACTTGACTTCAGTAAACCTATTCAAACCAACATGGGTTCTAGCATGTCAGATACATGATATCATACTAAGGAGTCAGGCCTCAGTTCTAAGGCAATCTTTATCACTTCCCACTTAGGAGACCCTGGGAGTATTAATTATTCTCTGCCTGGTACACAGCAATAATTAGGCATTTACTCCATGCCAGGAAAAGTTCCAAGCACCTTGTATGTATTATCACATTTAATTCTCAAAAAAATATTCTTAGGAAATAGAGGCCACTGGGTGTCCCTTCACTGATGGACCTGTTGCACAGCTGCTGGCAGAGAGCCTTCCACCCCTGGCCCCTCGAGGATGCGTCAGCAGCAGAGATGCCGTCACTGAAGTCACTGGCTTCCACGGGGCAATCCACCTCCAAGGACTGGTCAACAGAAGCATCTTCATCTGGGTCAGGATAATTCTGTAGGGCCATTCTAACTCCAGTGCCCCACTGCACGGCTGCCTGACTCGTCCCTCTTCCCATCCTGCTTCCATCTCATCCCTCCCTCCAGTACGGGACCAAGAACAGTCCAGAATAAATGACCTGCATGCTTGGCTCACCTCAGAGTCAGATTCCTGGGTAATCCAGCCTATAACACTAACTAACTTGCCCAAAGGCCCAAGGACCCACGGTAGGGATACAAACCCAAGCAAAATGGCACCAGAGCCTAAGCTCCCAACCCCTCCACTCCACTGCTTCCACCATCAGCCATTACCACTTCATCACCCCCAGACTGCACATTCTCCGTTTTCTAAGCCTGACCTTTCATTAGGTGGGTGGCTCAAGTAAAGATTGTGCCTCTAAACTGTCACGCAGAATTTTAACTAAATATGTGAAAGGCATGCAGCCCTCTGTCTTTGGGGTGTAGATCTAATATCAATAGAATCTCTCCTAACACCATCCTCTCCCCTCCTGCAGAGTATTATCAGTGGCATGTCAAGTCAGTGTTGCAGCAAAAAGTTAAGGTTTCCTGAGCTCAGACTGGAGATTAAAAGAAGACAAACTAGCCCTGGCTGGTGTGGCTCAGTGGATTGAGCACTGAACTGTGAAACAAAGGGTCGCCAGTTCAATTCCCAGTCAGGGCACATGTCTGGGTTGCAGGCCAGATCCCCAGTAGGAGGTGCGTGGTGGGGGGCAGGGGGAGGGCAACTACACATTGATGTTTCTCTCCCTCTCTTTACCTCTCCCTTCCCCGCTCTCTAAAAAATAAATAAATAAATAAAATATTTTTTTAAAAAAATAAGAGAAACTGAAGTCCACAGAGCAAGCTTCCTCTTTGGTTCTCCTGTCAGACAACTGGGACCATTTTTTAATTTGGTGATTGTCCACCCAAACTAGAAAGCTAATTTTCTAAAAGATCATTTTCTATAATACAAAGCTAAAACATTTTCCAAGTTAGTATTTTCTTTCATGCTGTTGGTATACTCAACTTAAGTAGTATGCCTAGTTTCCACAATATAGAAGACTGAACTGCCTGATGTTATGTAAACAACTGTGACTTCCCAAATATAATAGCTTGTTTTGCCTTTGTTTTCCTTCTGTTTCTGCTGTGGGATTCATAGCCACCTCTTCTACTGTAACAGTATTCCATGCACAAACATGTCACGCCCTCTAAATGTAACCTAATCAGCCAGCCAGAGCACCTGGTCTGTGAGCATTTTCCCACTCCTCTGCTCCCAGCAACATCATTCTATCGCTAATGTAAAGTCTTCTCCCAAAACCGTGAGAGGATAATAGACAACTGGTCCTGGCCACGGAGAAAACAGATCATTCTCCCTCCATTTTCTGGCATCTGACTTTTCTCAAGGGTTTCACCTCTCATTAAAGGGTATCCCAAGTTCCACAGCTGCCAAGAAGCACAGGGATAACCCAAACTGGCACCTCTCACTCAGTTCCCGGTGTGCTGGTGATCAGGGTGGGGCACCACTGCAACCTCCTCTCGGAGCTGCCGCGCTCTGTGAAGTAACAGCATGCGATCATCGTGAATGGCATGTGCTCCTTGCTTCTGATTGTCTGCTCCTGTCAGAGATGTAGCTTTGATGCAGACAGACACTGAATTGGAGAAAAGAGGAAAAAGTAGCAGAAAGGACGGAAAGGTATTAGCAGCTCAAAAAGCTTTGAAAATCTTGATTTCATTGAAATGAAAACACGTCTTATCTAACTTCTTTAGATGTTGCTGATTGCATTAATTCCAGATGAAAAGTAAGTCAGTAGGTGTCATTCCCTCCCCCGCCCACCCCCCACACAAAGCTGGTGGAGTTTTTCTAAAGGGAGACTGCAAAGGAAACTGTCTCTCTCTAGTGCTCCCAGGCAAAGCATTGAAGTACAATCCCACCAAAATCAAAGTGACAGCTATAAGTCACCCCTAATCACCAGCTCTCTGAGTCCTTTCTGCACTTGAAAACAACTGTCAAGGTCCCTTTGTAGACCAGACCAATAACAATGAATACAAGGTCTAAATCGACATCACTGCATTTTCATAACTGATAGCAGTATCCAATGGCAGACCCAAGGTCCAATGGTAAACTAAGGTATGAGGAAAAGTCATCAGAGCAACTGTAAAATAAATCATGAAAATGTGTTAATAACTGTATTTAATGTAAAGTCACATGGCAACAATTATCATATTTTCCAACACATGGTCTGACCATAAAAATTTCTTTACTAACTTTTGTTGAGTGAGTACTGTGTGCTGGGCACTGTTCTCAGTGCTGCAAATGAGCTTGCGAACAAAGTGCATTTGTGAACAAGAATGAGGCCTTTGCCCACCCGGAAGTTACACCCTAAGAACAAACATAAAATATAAAATCCGTTTATATAAGTACTATGAGGAAAATGATCACCATTGTCACATCTCTTCTGTCCCCTTCACATTAAAATCATACCTAAACTGTAATGAAATGATGAAAAGGGTTTTGAATTGGACCAAGAAATAGTACTTAGAAGTTACAAAATCCCACCATTCCCTTGGGAGGAGAAGCTGAAGTGGCTCCTTCTCTTCACTGTCACCTCACTTCAGTGATTGAAGTACAGAGCTGTTGCTCACCCAGTCTGTCCCCTTCCGTGCCGTAGCACATTTACATCATTCTGGACTGGAGAGAACCTATACAACTTTTAAAAGCCTTACATGGTGTTTTAAGGAGATTGGGTTCTACTGGACAAGAAAAAGGGCCTAATAAAAAAATTTGCACCTGTCAATTGAACTAGAGACCAGAGAGAATAATGAGAAAATGATTGGACAAGGAGAGGTGAAGCTAAGTGTCTTCCTCCCCAGGCTTTCAAGACGAAAGTTATTTCCGTCAGGGTAAATGAGGAAAGACGCACTTGACTTACAAGCCCTTGGAGGGAGATCTCACTGGATAAAAGATCATTGTTATATACGATCTTCAGGCAGCTAGAAGAAACCAGTAAGCAAGTATGTTTGCTTTGCTACCTTAACACTTAGTGCTATTTGCCTGAATTCTCCTTTTAACCTTCCCCCCATTCCTATTGGCTGCTGTTGCTTGCATTCAAAGAAGTAGGGTTAGCAAGTTGGAATACTGTCTTGGTTTATTATTGGGGAGAATAAGAATGAAAAGAGAATTGATTTTCTTGTCCCTCTTCATATATACATTCCTAAGCAACTTCACCCATTTTTACAGTATTAACCATCATCAATGGCTCACTCCAAATCTCTACATCAAAGTACATTTTGTTGATGCCACACTAGTATTTAAAACTCAGCAAGGCCAGCACTGGCTTCGTGGTCTTCCACTGCCCTTCATACTGTTTCTCTCGTGTACCCTGTATCTTAAATGTGCCCTGATGGTCAGGCACCATCATCATGTCCAACGTCACCTACCCCTCAAGAAAAACTACAACACAAACATGCAGGCACTTGTAACAACACTTTAGAACCACAGAAAGACACTGCTAAAAAAAATTAAAGAAGACACAAATAAATGGGAAAATATCCCATGTTCATGGATTGAAAGACTTAATATTGTTAAAATGGCCATACTATCCAAAGTGACCTACAGATTCAATGCAATCCCTATCAATAGTAATAATAAGAAGGTGAAAAAAATGAATAAAACACCAGAACATTAGAAAAAAACTTTAAAAATATATATGACTAGGAAATTTGATTGGATGAGAAGGAAAATATAGGAGTAAAAAATAGCCACTGAACTTGACATGTGAACCTCTCCAGCCCTTCCCTCACGATATCTGACTTCGGGAGAGCAGAGGTGTGGGAAGAGGTTAAAGGGGTTGATCTCCACATCCACTTCCTTCCCCACCCCTGTTTAAACCCGTTCTCTTTAGACATGCTGTTTTTCTCTTTCATTTAACAGGACTTTGATTTTTGTTGTTTCACCTGCCATCACCAACCCTGTCCAGTTAATTCTTTGTTCCATATTACTTAGAAACACATTGAAAAATGTGATCCTCAGTACTGATATGTTTAACACGCATTTTCTTTCTCTCCACTTTTTAAAACTGAAACCAATCCCCATCAGTAACCTCCCAGTGAGCTATTAAATATTTAAGGCTGCACCTTCTCCACATCCTGAAAAGAATGCCATAAAATGCCTTAAGAGAAAGTGCACACTTCAGATAAAATGGAATACTCAGAAGGACGGACACAAACTCTCCCGACCCCAAGAAGGGCAGACATAATTAGACTACCCCAGGCTTCCAGTAGACAAATTTACAGGACCTGTGCACGTGATTTTGTACAAATAATAAAGACCTCCCCAAGCATTTATCTCAGTGTGTTGAGCAATATGCTCCAAAGCAGCTCTGACCAGGAGGAAGAAGCAAGGGGCTCTCAGCCAGCGGACTGGTGCTTTCATGAGTCCCTGCTTTCATGTAGTTTATTTCTAGTAAGTGACCTCTGCCGCTTTGGCTTTATGGATGCGCACTCATCCTTTACGAGCAAATACAATTGTGTGGCATTTTCCTCTGTGTATAGTTCAATAATGAATTCTTCCTGTTGCAAAGTGACCTCAAGAGCCCGGGACCTCATTTCATTCCAATCTGTGCCAATGAAATGCTTGACAAATTGCTCTTTTTAGAGTCATGTATAACTTTGAGTTTTAGTCCTAAGCATCGTTGCTCTTCTGACAAGGACAAATAGGGCTGTAGGATTTGTTTGCTCTCTGCTGCAGTGCCACAGATTACAGGACCAGCTGGGGGGCATTGGCATCGAGTATTCATCGGATGCAATCACTTTGAGTACAATTACCAGAATCACATAGTCCTGGATCAGCTATGATCGCACAATGGAGAACAAAATTTACTTGTGAATACATAAGCACACAAAAACAAATAGACAGGAAGAGTACTGTTTAAAGTATTCTTGTAACATTAGCCATTCCTTATTCTCTAATACACATTGCACATTTCTAGTCAGAGGTTTAGTTCTGTGAAAGACCTAAACAAAACAACAGCATCTGCTGGCGCTCCTAGCAAACACTGAAGCTCTCCTGCTAGGAATCAGTCATCTCTGTTTTGGACACAGGTGACAAACCAAATCTGCACGTTGTTGACCTAAAACCAAAGTCTTTAAGCTGAGCCTAATGAAATCGTATTAGGAGACGTGCCTGCCCAAACACTGCAGTAATGTGGCAGGGCTGCTTGGAACAGGTGCCATTTTCTCATCTCTTCTCAGCCTGAAATTATTTGAGCTTCA
The DNA here is from genome assembly GCA_004026765.1 of Micronycteris hirsuta. Lineage (NCBI taxonomy): Eukaryota > Metazoa > Chordata > Mammalia > Chiroptera > Phyllostomidae > Micronycteris > Micronycteris hirsuta. The sequence goes on from PVJI01029041.1 coordinate 10,642, forward strand.
CCTGTTCCCATCTCAAAATACCTTAAAGTCACCTTCATTTTATAGGGTTAGACCAAAAAGTAGCAACTCTACCAACTGGCACCCAGACATCAGGGATGTGGAATGGCTGCCCCTTTTTACTCTTCTCATATGCTCTGATTGGTGTTCTAGAATGATCTAAGAAAAGAAAAGTTTGCCTTAAGTCTAGAAATTTACTAAAGAGGTCATCCAGTACATCCTTCAATATGAAGTACTTCTCAAAGTCACAAAACTTAACTTTGAAAACTTCCGAGTTGTTTGTGTTTACAAAATACTCCTGCATACTTTGCTTCTTGCTTTCCAAAGGGGGATAACAAAATTACATAGCAATCATCAAGTGTAATCACATAATAATCAGCATTAGTGTGAAGATATATGTCTAAATTCTTTGAAAATTGAAAGCTATTTTCAAACTTCCCAAAGTGGACTTGGAAAAAAATCTCATGTATTCACCTTCGGTGGTTGTGAATTCCTGCTATGTCATCTCCAAATCAAAAGATACTAATGCCTGAAAAATTGGGACAACTATAACAGAATAACAATAAATTTTTTAAGTGAAAAAAATCAATTTGTGAGTTTCTTTCCAAATAGGAAAAATGTGCTTTAAAATCTTGTAGAAAATTATCTATCTAATTGTATGCTTATCATATGTACTCTTTTTAACTAATGGTTGAAGTCTTCAGAGGGCCAGGAAATGATAAGAGCAATTGACACCTTCAAGTCTTGTGACCTGAGGCAGACATTAGTCCCCTCTGAACTTAAATTTCTTCATCTTTAAATATGGGAATAACTTGAATACATTTCCAACAATATGGTGGAACATATACTGTGAATAGCCCTCCCATTGACAATAGCTAAAAACACTGAATCATATATGTATTTTTTTCAAACTTTAAAATTCATCATTTTAAATGACCTAGCAAGCATATAGAGGCAAGAAAAAAGAAGTGAAAGCTAGAAGCCAGAAAGGTAAGCAGAGCTCTGAGGAAGGTTTTCATCCTGAGGTCATGACATTAACCTGGTGACCCTGAGCCTTAGTTTTAAAAGGAGAAAGGAAAAAAGTCCAGAGTTGTCTAATACAAAATGGCTGTATAAACTTGGACTTCAAAGGCCTATATAAAAGTGAAATAGAGGGGAAGGGAGGGGGGAGGGGAGAGGCTGCAAATAACTGTAATTAAACAAAAAAATTAATTAAAAAAAAGTGAAATAGAAGTAAATATTATTTTCAGAAGGACAGAAAAGTAACTTAACTTCTATCAACCTGGCAAATGCTTCCAGCTTGAGATCTAACACTACCTTCGTGATCCAAAAAACATCAACCCAATTCTTTAATTTCTTACATCAGTAGTGTAACCAAAGATCCCTCAAAAACATCCATAAATCTTATTTGGAGGAACGTGCATTTTTCTCACACTACAAAAATTCCATCAAATAACGTTCTGAGGAAATAAGCTCACAGCCCATACAATAATATCATAAAACACAAAGAAACAAGAACCAGAAGAAATCAGATCTATAAAGATTTTATACATTGAAATTATAAAGTTCAAATTATACAATAATTATATTTAATATGTTTAAATATATAGAAGATAATATTTAAATATGAGAAAAAAGTAACTATAAAATAGATGAAGAAAATTTAAAAATTAGAAGTTTGAGAAATGAAAAATATAATACTTGAAATGAAATTCATACATGGTCTCAATAGTAAATTAGAAACAGCTAAGAATTTATAAACTAGTAGACTTGAAGATATTCAAATGCAGCACAAATAGACAAAATGCTACAAATAATCAAAGTTTAAAAAGCATGTAGAATAGAGTGAAAAGATGTAACATACTCAATAAGAAATCCAGCAGAAAAGAAAGATAAAAGAGATATAATACACAAGTAAGAGTGGCTGAGAGTCTCCCAGAACTAAATCAAGACAATAAATCAGGTGAAAGAAGTGCAGTGGATGCCCAGAAAGGTTAAGTTTTTAAAACCCACATTTAGATACATTATAGAGAAATTTGAGGATAGTAAGGAGAAAGGAAATATTAAAACAAGTCAAAGAAAAAATACAGATCACCTACAAAAAAACGAGCATTAAATTGATGAGAGATTCCTTAATACAACAATGGAAGCCAGAAGACAGTAAAGTAATATCTTTAAAATTCTAAGAAACTAGAACTTCAGACTAAGATTGTGTACCTAGTTAGTGAATCTCCTTTGAAAAAAATGAGGGTGAAATACATATATTTTCAGACAAACAAAAACTGAGTTGCCAATATAGATCCTCTCTAAAGACAATTGTAAAGAATGTATTTCAGGCAGAAGGTAAAAACAATACTAGGAGGAAAATCTGAAATGTAAAATAGAGTAGTACAAAAAGAACAGGGCATATGTGTGGACAGATCCAAGCAAACTACATAAAACAGCAATTGAAAGAAAAGAGACTGAGATATACTCCAACAATGGAGTATAAGTCAGGTGGAAGTTATCCAAAAATAAACTATCCTCAGGTTCATGTATGGTCCTGGAGAAGAGTAAAAATATTCACTTTAGATGATGTTAGGCATGCATATTTCATCTACCCACTAAAAAATAGGATGTATAATTTTCAAACTAGAACATAAAGGGGGAAAGTGAAAGAGTGTCTATCCAAAAGAAGACAAGAAAGAAAGAAAAAAAAGAAGGACAGAAAAGGCAGGACAAACGGAAACCACAAAACGAGTCGGTAGGAGTGAAACCAGGACGGCTTTGCCCCAGAGCCTCCACGCGGAGCATATTCTCTGTAACTTAGAGTCAGCAACAGGGTGAGAAACAGAAAAACTGCCAAAGTTTGAACATTAAAAACGTACTTTAAAAAAAAGTAAGTTAAAATATCATAAAATTTAAATTATCATATATCAAAATATGTTTGATGAAGCCAAATGATACTTAAAAGAAATTATATAGCCTTAAGAACTTATATAAGAAAAGAAGAAAAGCTGAAAATTAATGAACTAAGCAACCAATTTAACAATTTGGTAAAAAGAATTCCAAACACACTCATAATAAGTAAACAGAAGGAAAAATATCTCAGATAATAAATTAACAAAATAGAAAACATAAAATCTACATGGCCAAAGTTAGTTCATAGGAAAGACACAATTGATAAACAGCTACAAGATTTATCATGAAAAAGAGTGAAAAGGCAGAAATAATAGTCCTTCAAATAAAAAGGGAGAAGAACTCCTGGAGAAATTATAGAAGAATACTATGAAAAAAGTTTGTGCCACATATGTGCCAGCCTAAATAAAATTGTCAAATTCCGCCCTGGCTGGTGTAGCTCAGTGGATTGAGCGCGGGCTGGGAACCAGAAGGTCCCGGTTCGATTTCCCATCAGGGCACATGCCTGGGTTGTGGGCCGGGTCCCCAGTGAGGGCCATGGGAGAAGCAACCATACATTGCTGTTTCTCTCTCTCTCTGTCTCCCTCCCTTCCCCTTTCTCTAAAATAAATAAATAAAATCTTAAAAAAAAATTGTCAAATTCCTAGAAAAATACATAACATAGCAAACTGACTCAAAATTGTATAGAAAAATCTGATTTCTCATAACTATTAAATAAATCAAATCAGTACATTACAATAACATGGAATCCAACATCTCCTAGCACAGATGAGGAAGCCCAGTATGGCTCCCACCACTTGCCTGAGGTTAATGGTTACCATATAGCAAAACCAAGACTAGACCCCAGATCACCCAATGCCTAAGCTAGTGTTGGGTTAGTGCATTGCACATGCTCCATGAGTTCAAGCTGGAAGAAGTGTCTGCCTTTAACAGGGTAGCTTTTCTGTAATATGATATCATAAAGTCCCTATAGGGTATAGAAAAGAAATGGGGATGCCCACCTGCAATCCCCAGACAACAACTGTCCACGGAGACCACATTGGGTGAGCTGTCCATTCACATTGCCTTCATGGATCAACTTGGAAATTTTCCTCAAATATTTTCTCTAAGTATGTCAGCTTAAGGGGAGACACTGAGGAAAGTCCACTTGTATGGGGACCCACTGTTTTTAAAGAGATTTCATAAAGGACATTAAATGATCTTTTAAAAATTTTCTAAGAAAACACCACACAGATAAGTTCACCAGTAACTTATTTTAAAAATTACATACTTATGTAAACTCTGCCAGAATAAAGAAAAGGAACAAAATGCCACAGTTCATTTAGTGAATCTAGCAAAAACTTCAATGACATAGCAGAAAAGTTCAGTACATATAAGGATTGTCAGGTCAATTTCATGCATAATTATAGATGATAAGAATATAAAATAATTTCCCTGGCTGGTATAGCTCAGTGGATTGAGCGCAGGCTGGGAACCAGAGGGTCCCGGTTCGATTCCCAGTCAGGGCACATGCCTGGGTTGCAGGCCAGGCCCCCAGTGAGGGCCATGTGAGGAGCAACCATACATTGCTGTTTCTCTCCCTCTCTGTCTCCCTCCCTTCCCCTCTCTCTAAAAATAAATAAATACGACTCCACACCAGGAAGACCAAAAAAAAGCAATTAAAAAATGGGCAAAAGACATGAACAGACTCTTCTCGAAAAAGGATATACAGAGGGCCCAGAGACATATGAAAAGATGCTCAACATCATTAGCCATCAGAGAGATGCAAATTAAAACCACAATGAGATACCACCTCACACCAGTCAGAATGGCCATCATCAACAAAGCAACAGAATACTGTTGGAGGGGATGTGGAGAAAAGAGAACCCTACTGCACTGTTGGTGGGAATGCAGACTGGTGCAGCCACTGTGGAAAACAGTATGGAACTTCCTCAGAAAAATGAAAATGGAACTGTCTTTCGACCCAGCAATTCCACTACTGGGATTATACCCTAAGAATCCTGAAAAACCAATTCAAAAGAACCTATGCACTCCAATGTTCATAGCAGCACAATTCACAATAGCCAAGTGCTGGAAACAACCTAAGTGCCCATCTACAAATGAGTGGATCAAGAAACTATGGTACATTTACACAATGGAATTCTACGCAGCAGAGAGGAAGAAGGAGCTTATACCCTTTGCAACAGCATGGATG
>PVJI01029042.1:0-15767 GCA_004026765.1 Micronycteris hirsuta
ACTGAAAAGCAAGCACCGATGATAAATGGAACTACCGCCTTGAATGTCGGTTGTGCTGTTTTATCATCTATGTGGGGAACAATGGTTCTCTGTATGAATATGTCTGTGTTCCCCTGTAGTTTGTGTTTTCTGCAACTGTGTAAAGATGTGTCTATTTTAGTCTAATTCACAAACTTTCCTGTGTAGTATAACATTATATTATTAAGGTCAAACCTCTTCACTGCAAAAATGAAAAATTGGTCTTATTAAAAATGATATGGTTTGTTTAAGAGGAAGAAGTTTTTAATTGCCCAGGAAAAAACTCCTCGATTCTTATGTTAGCCGTAGGGACTTTTTTTTTTTTATCACAAAGCCTCCTAGCCAGCCTAAAGCCATAATGTGAAATGGATGATATGTTGGGGCACTGCTCTCTTGAAATAAAAACAAGTTTTCAGATTACCTTGACTCTAGAAAGGGGTGAAGCTCAACTTCACAGAGCCCTGTGGCCAGCCTGGGGCTCAGTGAATATGTACTTTCAACTTAAACCTCAAAAACAACATTGGATCCCATGGATCAGATGGTTGGGATGTCTTTGACAGTATAATGACCTACCCCTGTGCCCATGAGAATGAAGAAATCACTGCAATCCTCTGACCCACCCTCATGTTTTTCATTTTGTTACATCACTCTTTGAGTCCTGTCTCCTATGTTCTGTATTCTAAGGACCTTTCCTGATTCCAGAGCCTAGGAAAAGGGAAGACCCAAATCAGGGTCTTGGTCTAGAATGCATTTGTGGTTGAGAATGGAATTTGAGGATGGGAAGAAGAACATGTCACTATAACAGTTTTCTGATACCTTCATGTCTCAAGTGAACACAGAATTGAAGCTTGGGATAGAGTTGGTGGCTAAGCTGTGCCAGACCATGAAGTGAACAAAATAAAGATTCCATCACTACTTATTTTACTCCTGTGGCTTTTTCCTGTGACTGGCCCAGTATCTTAAAGACACGTTTAAATAGCATGCTCACCTTGGCAATAATATATGTGGGAACCAAAGAGAGACTAGAGGTCAAAGCCACAGAGGAAAATCTACATGTTCAATTATCAATTGACATTTTTTATATGACTGAAGAGCTTCCTTTTTTTCCCCTTTTGCTACAGGCTCATTAGTGCCTGCTCATAAAAGCCAGCGGTTATGAGTGGCGGCAGGGCCAAGTGGACGCAGGTGGTAGGTTATACTTCAGCACACTGTCCTCCAATTTCCAAAGAGCATTCTCTGTCTCTGGAATCCCCTCTATTAAGTGTGGGTGTGTGGATATGATTGTTAGACATATACACAATCTTTGACCTAAAGAACAAATATTTTCTCAATCATTTGTAAAATGCAATATGAGCATCTTTAGAAAAAACACAATGTTTAATTGACCTTTAATGTAAGATCTAATACAATACAAACTCTTTGCATTACAAATGCACGTTCCAGAAATTTCCCTCCCACCACTTCCAACCAGATCGCTGCCCTCAGCTGCTCCTATTGGATGTTTGGAGCTGCCACAGAGTGTGGATTTCACACTTCCGAGGTGCCTGGGAGTTGAGTCAGTATTTTCACATAATGCTCGTTGCCACCCAGCTACAGTTGCTTACTTAGAATGACGAGCTGTTATTTTTTATGCAAAAAAAAATGAACAAAAAAACCCCTCATGATTTACTTCCCTAAATGTTTTCTTGGAAGACCGAAAGCAGAAACATATTTTTCCAAATCGCTAACATTTCGTGAGTGAATGATTCCTTTACCAAACGTATGTGCAAGGAGCCAAGGCCTTAGACCTGTCACCTTCTTACCCACATAGGAGTGATTTTCTCTCATTTTTTTATTTTAATTTTTTAAAAAGGTGGTTTGAAACCTAACTTTAAAACCCAGGATGCTTGGATGGTGAAACGTAATGTATATGCAAAAGTGCCTTTCAGACTGCCTGCCTGATGAATTGTCCTGTAGATATTCGGTAAAATGTCCTGGCGGTTTCTACACAGGACACTGAAGATGCACAGGCTGGTGATGGCAGCCGGGCCGCGCAGTTTCCTGTACATCAGTAGTGTTGCAAACTAAAAGCAGGCAGTGACTTTACCTATCCCAATGCGACACTCAGCTGAAGAGGCTGTTTTCATTGCCCTAATCAAATATCTCAGAAAGGAAACTCTTTTCAAGTAGATGCCTACAAGTACCCCTGTTACATAGAGCTTAAAAGAGTAAGTTTGTAATTTACATTCAGACTGGTATAGATAGGCTCATGTGCCTCTTCTGTAAGCATGTCACCAGGCAGGTATCCGTGCCCCTCAGAGGACCTCTAACATTCTACCTCAACCTCATCTGGGGAAGAGGCCCAGGTGAAGCCCCCACTGCCCACTGTGGAGGGTGAATCCCTTTTAGTCCAGTCAAGTCCAGGGTTGAAGAAGTGGGAGCCAAACTCATCTAATGAAGTGGTCAGGAACTAAGGGAAGGCCACCATGTTCTTGAAGAGGAGACTGGAAATAGAGTCGGGGATAGTGCAGGAGCTGTCTGTCAATCAGGCTGCCATGGCGATGTCAGAAGCTCAGCAAAGCAGGAGGAAGACTGCACAGTATATATTGAAGGAAGGCAGGAAGAGAAAGGTCTGACAGGCAGGAAGGCAGGGCATCTGGTTGCTTTGCTAGCTGCTCTACCAGTTAGATGCGGCTCTAATTTATAAGTTAAACTCCTGATGTTTCTCTGCCCTTGAATTTTGCTTTAAGGCTATTTTCTCCTTTTACTGACTTTGTAGACTCTGTCTGACCTCTGTTATTTCTCCCCATGGTCCTCCTATCACCATAACCTTTCAAGTGGGCATTCAGTACATTTGTAGGTTTCAGTGCCTTGTGTGTCTACAAATAATGGTTATGTCATTGCCCATTATTTTCTTTGCTTTTTTGGGGGGGAGGGGGGAGGGGAAATCTAATAGCCAATGAATTCTCTTTGTTTGACATTTGCCTGGAATTTTGAGGGTAACAGTTGCTTTTCTCAAAATGAAAACAATTCAAACTTTGTCCCAGTTGCTTATCCAGAGTTTTGGAGAAAGAGCTATTGCTCAAATATCATCAATAAATGGCTGCCTCAGAATTCCGAATAATTTCTCATAGTCAAAAAACACTAATGATACTTGCACAGCTGAATTTCTTGCCCTGAAAAATCCAAGTATAAATCCACAAGGAGAGCATTCAAGTTAATATTTCTTCATCCTAGCTTAAAGACTTTTAGTGTGAAATGACTATTTCCATTATAAGTTTTCCTAAAGAGAGGGAGGAAGTCAAGTGAGGTTTATATTTTCACAATGGAGACAACTCTGTTTTGTTTAAAGTTTACAATTTTGTAGAAACTAAAGTACTCATAGATATCGTGGTGGTGTATTTACACTATACTTGTGAGTGCTTATCATTCTGGAACAAGGTAGGTGATTATGATTTCAAAAGAGCTGATATCCTTCACTTTGAATAAAATTTCATACTTTGGTAGATATTAGGAAGATCAAAGTTTTTCAGGAAGAAAACAGAATTACTTGTCAACAGGATGTCTCAAACTCCCCACTATTGACGCTTTAGCCTCAGAATTCTCTCTTGGGGGGTGGGAGGCCTGTCCTGTACGTTGCAGGGTGTTTAGCAGCAACCATGGGCTCTACCAGCCAGATGTCAGTAGTACCCTGTGCCCCTGGTATGGCAGGCAAAAATGGTATAGAAACTGCCAGGGATCCCTTGGAGGACAAAAATTGTTCAGAGTTGAGACCACTTCTTTTATATCTATAAATCAAATATATATGTATATCATAACACTTAAATTATGTACACCCAGTGCCCCATACCTACAATGCTTAGTTTGTGACACACATCGTTTGATCTAAATGACTGGCCCGATAACAGAAGAAATAGGCGAAGTTCTATTTCTTAATTGAAATTATCTCTAAAATTGCTGTTACTCTAAACTATCACCAGTATTTCTCCTCATAAGTAATTTGGTGAAAATTCCTTGCTCCCAAATGATTCCCTTATCATCTTTAATGTTTCCTAAAATCTCGCGATTTAAAGTCTGTCTTAGTGTTCTGAAACTACTTCCAGGAGTGGCCCTAAATTATGGGTCAAATAGTACTATCTAATTAGGATTCTCTCACTTTTCTTTTTTTGATGTATATTTTATTGATTATGCTATTACAGTTGTCCCATTTTCCCCCTTTATTCCCTCTGCCCTGCGCCCCTCTCCCGCCAGCACTCCCCCACCTTAGTTCATGTCCATGGGTTGTACACATAAGTTCTTTGGTTTTTCCATTTCCGGTACTTTTCTTAACCTCCTCCTGTCTGTTTTGTACCTGCCATTTATGCTTCTTATTCCCTGTAACTTTTCCTCCATTCTTCCCCTGCCCCTCCCTGCTGATAACCCTCTATGTATCTCCATTTCTGTGATTCTGTCCCTGTTCCTTGTATGCTTAGTTTGTTTTTGTTTTTTAAGTTAAGTTGTTCATAGTTGTGAATTCGTTGTCATTTTACTATTCATAGGTTTGATCTTCTTTTTCTTAGATAAGTCCCTTTAACATTTCACATAATAAGAGCGTGGTGATGATGAACTCCTTTAACTTGGCCTTATCTGGGAAGCACTTTATCTGTCCTTCCATTCTAATTGATAGCTTTGCTGCATAGAGTAATTTTGGATGTAGGTACTTGCCTTTCATGACTCTGAATACTTCTTTCCAGCCCCTTCTTGCCTGCAAGGTTTCTTTTGAGAAATCAGTTGATAGTCCTATGGGAACTCCTTTGTAGGTAACTGTTTCCTTTTCTCTTGCTGCTTTTAAGATTCTCTCCTTATCTTTAATATTGGGTAATGTAATTATGATGTGCCTTGGTGTGTACTTACTTGGGTCCAACTTCTTTGGGACTGTCTGAACTTCCCGGGCTTCCTGGAAGTCTATTTACTTTACCAGGGGAATTTCCTTTTCCTATTGGGGAAGTTTTTTCTCATTACTTTTTCAAATAAGTCTTCAATTTCTTGCTCTTCCTCTTCACCTTCTGGCACACCTATGATTCCAATGTTAGAGCATTTAAAGTTGTCCCAGAGGTTCCTCAGCCTCTCCTCACTTTTTTGAATTCTTGTTTCTTCATTCTGGTTGAATGTTTTTTTCTTCCTTCTGTTCCAAATCATTGATTTGAGTTCTGGTTTCCTTCTCTTCACTGTTGGTTCCCAGCACATTTTCCTTTATTTCATTTTTCATAGCCTTCACTTCTTCCTCTATTTTGTCTCTGTACTCAATCATTTCTGTGAGCTTCCTGATTACCACTGTTTTAAACTCTACATATGATAGGTTGGCTATCTTCTTGTTGCTTAGTTCTTTTTCTGGAGTTTTGATCTGTTCTTTCATTTGGGCCATATTTCTTTGTCTCAGTACACCTGTTACGTAGTAAGTGTCAGAGTCTTAGGTATGCACCAGTATAGGGCACCCCACTTCACTGAGTTGTGGTGCTGTGTGGGGGAGGAGTCAGAGAAGGAATAAAGCTGCTTGCTTGGCTCTCACTCTGCTTTTGGTCACTTTCCCCACTACCCATGAGCAAATTGGGCCTTTCTGGTGCTGATTCCCAGGTGGTGGGTTTGTGTATGTTCTAGGACCCTGTGGGTATCTCCAATGAACTCTCCTGTGAGGTTGGGAGTTTCTGCTGTTGCTACAAGCCCCACAGGTTTTTACAGCCAAAGGTTTCGAGGCTTTCTTTCCCTGTGCTGGAACCCTGGGTTGTTCGGTCTAACTCCCCAGTTCTTCCTCCTGGTTTATAAGCATGTGAATGTGGGACTGCCCAATCATTGCCTTGTTGTGTGTCTTCTCCACCCCAGCTGCCCATCTCCATCCCTCCTACCAGTCTGGATTAATGTTTCCTCTTTAACACTTTGGTTGTCAGAATTTCAGTTAAATTTTCTGGCAGTTCTGATTATTTTTTGTTGTTAAATTTCTGGGCCTTCTTTTGTTTGTGCAAGGAAGCAAAGCATATCTACCTATGCCTCCATTTATCTGGAAGTCCACTTTTTTCTTTTTAACTAAGACAGTTGGCTGAAACTGAGGCTATGATGAAAGACTACAGAGAAAATTTTTAGAGGAGAAGGTAGGTAGATAACAAATAGGCTGTGCACAAAGAAGAGAAGATGACAAAGGTCATCCTAGTAAGTGTATATCATCAATAAGGTTCAAATGAAACTACAGGGCAGTCATTATACATAAATGCTTATTAGTTGAGAGTTAAATTTGGGTTGGAATTCCATGGATTGGCCTGATATTAACCTAGCTTTGTAGTCTAACTATCTATTAATTTGTGAAAAAGAAAAAAGAATCATGCAGTTAACAGCTTTCTTGAGTACCCTGACATCTCTCATACTTGCCTCTGGGCCTTACCTCCTGTCATTTGCTAGCCAGGATTTTTTTCCCCTGCTTCTCTGCCAAGTGATCTCTTGCTTTAATTTTTAATGAAAAAATAAGAAGAATGCAAGATATTTGTGAAGCGGTTAAGGGAAATATATGTGCAATGGATCCAGTATATAAAGATAGCACACAAGGTCAGAAAGACCACCATCATACCTAGGCTATGGTCATTAGACAAGCACTACTCCTGAGAGCATGTGGATACTGATTACAGAAAACACAAGCCTTACTGATCAAAGTATGTCCCTGGACCAGCAGCATCCCCTTATCTGGGAGCTTGTTGGAAATACAGAATCCCAGGCCCCACCCCTGACCTCATTTGACATTTTAACATTTCCAAGTGAGTCCTGTGACCTTTAAGTTTGTGTAACACTGACATAAAAGACATCATTTTCCAGAGGGTAGCTTCATGAGATGGTCTAGGGGGAAAAATAAAGGATTATAGGGTCAAATACGTATGTGGGAAACTCTTCATACTGTGACCACATTTTAGAGATCCATAATGCTCATGGACACTAAGAAAGGCACTTTGGAAAGCCCCAAATTATCACAACAGTTCTTGGGGGTTGAAAGAAGCCTTGGATTCCAGACATACTATAATTAAGATTTGGTTGTAGAAAACAACTAAAGGGACTGACATGATGAAAATAATGTTTGAGTGATTCATTTGAATCAACTTTATTATTTTTATAGTAAAATGTGGGCAAATTTTCAAATGTCATGCCAGCATTCGTTCCAAATCTTGTTGATAAAACATGGTCATTCTTACTATATTAATTTACTAGGGATGCCATAACCAAATATCACCAAGTGAGTAGCGTAAACAATCAAAATTTATTTACTCATAGTTCTGGACACTGGCAGTCAAAGATCAAGGTGTTAGCAGGTTGGCTTTCTCTTGAGGCCTCTTCCTTGGCTTGCAGATAACCACCTTCTTCCTATGTCCTCACATGATCTTTCCTTTGTGTGTTCAAATCTCCACTTCTTACAAAGACACCAACCAGATTAGATTAGGGTCAGCCCTACAGGTATCATTTTAATGTAATCACCTCTTTAAAGACCTTTTCCTCAAATATAGTCACACTCTGAAATACTGGGGATTAGCACTTCAACATGAGGATTTGGGGAGCACATTGCTCAGTTTATGAAAGGTACCAACTAGCTTTCTTTAAGAGATACAGAGCAAATGTATTTGCTTTTATTTGTCTATTTTGAAGGGTTTACATTTGAATTTTTACCCATTGTTTAAGCCAACGATTGCATACCTCAGAATAATGATGTAGTGAATGATCTAAATCATCACTAATTCTTTTTACTCTAACAAAAATTTTTATATTAAAAAAAAATTTCTCAACTCTCAAAAAAATCCTTCCAAGTGTGTTATGTGGAGAAAGCGTCGCTTCATCAAGAAGTTCCTCAAACTTTTAAGTTTGGTTTAGGCTTGTGTAGTCAGGCATGACCCTACTCATACATAGTATTCTTCATTCTACCTAACACTTACGTCGTGGAAGAAGACTTGTGTGAGATTTTCACTCTCCTATAATTTATTCATCCATGCTTATATTTTTTTTCCTTCTAATGTTCTTCACAAACTCCTGTTCCAGGAAGCCATTGTGGTTTTGTTTTGTTTTTCCCATCTCACATTTCTTACTCATCCATGTCAAGGTATTATACTTGCAATCTGAAAAACCTCTTGAAACTGCTCTGAACAGCTGACAAACTACACAAGACCCTGTTTGCTGAAAGGGCTCAGAGAAGGGTAAAGGATTGTGTAGGGTAAATGGAGGCAGTCTGGCTTCCTCACTCAGGTGTCTGGGCAACTAAGGGAAGCAGTTTCCCATAACCTTGAGAATGGGCATGGTAGGTAGTGTTCTTACAGCCTTGAGACTGGGTCCAATGAACTGTTCCCACAGCCTTGAGTGGGCTTGCATGCGTAGTATGAAGCTCTGTTGCACGAGATCTGTCAGCATCATGCCAACTTTGTCTGTGTTCTAGTATTTACGGCTGGGTGCCATGACAGGTGACATGCAGTGTGCCATGCAGAAACAGCAGGGGGACACACAGCTTGCAGTGTGCATGAATTGCCCACCCAAGAATAAAGGCATGTCAAGCATTCCCACCACTCCGTGAATATTCTTCCATCTGCCCAAATACCGTGAACCTGTCAGGTCTTGAATGGTCACAACACAGATGAGTATGGTGCTGACCACTGCTTCCTTCATTCCACCTGGGAATATAATTCCCTAGTGTGAGCAGTAGCCTGTTGACACAGCTGCCTGAGGAACATGCATTTAAAATATATATTTCTCTTTTTGATAATAAAGTATTCACTGAAAATTATATGAGTAAACACAGTAGGGGTGGGAAGTGAGAACAATGATATTGAATGTATCATGTAATCATGAGCTAGACTTTCTCAAGTCTAAATAATTTCTTGACTACTTTAGAGCCCTTTGCCAGCTGTATCAACTGCAGCCAGGGTTATCTTATTATATCTAGTGATTTACCCTAGCAACAAGGGCAGTCAGGAAAAATTTATCATCAATTTATTTTTGATTTCTGCCGATGAATTTTAATGTGAAGATATTTGCAAAGAAGGTGGAAGTTGTATGAGTAAATGAAGCATTGCATGCCATTGTACTTGACAATAACATTGAGTGTTTGTATTGCATTTTAATAATTTTATATTCTATATATTTATATTTTTCAAAAATACTTTCATCTTTAAGCATTTGATTCTTAAAACACCCTGCTGAGGAAGATAAGGAAAATTGCTTTTCCCGGAGATGCTGTACTGCCAGTTGTAACAGACATGATTCTAGAGTCCAAATTTCCACCCTTCTAATTTCAATCCCATTTGTGATATTAATTAAGCACCTACTATGTGCCAGACACTGTTTTGAATGTGTGGGAAGTATCAGTGGACAATACAGAGATCTCTGCCCTTGGGGAACTTATCTAATAGTAGAAAACAGATAATAGATGATAGAATAAACATGTAACTTATTTAATAATTAGAAAGTGGCAAGTGCTATGAAAAAAAAAGAAGTGTAGAGAAGTAAGGGAAATTGGGAGGAGTGGGTTTTAGTTTTAATTAGAGTTGTCAGAAGAGGCTATGGTGAGAAAGTGATATTTGGACCAAGTCTGGTGAAAAGTGACTTTGGTGTTTATCTACTGGTGGTTATTTACTGTGTCTGCCTCCCACTTGGACACTGATTATAACATAAATACCCTACAAATATTTTCTTAAAAACCCTAACAACATGTAATGATTAAAAGAATGATAGATATCGGCCTGCACTTCTAAAAAATGACAGTGTGGCTCTAGGGAAAGTCTACCCTCTTCTCCCATTGAGTTCTGGTAAGCAGGAAATGGCAGTGCTTTTTTTTGGCCCAATTTTAATGAATAATCATTAACAAATATAATTGTGTATGTTTAATATGTACAATGATTTGATATATGTGTACATTGTAGAATGATTACCAAAATCAAGATAATGAATACATCTATCACCTCATATAGTTAACTTTTGTGTGTGTGATTAGAACACTTAAAATCTACTCTCAGCAAATTTAAATGTATAAAGCCATATAAACTATAGTCACCATTAGATCCTCAGAACTTATTCTTATAAGTGAAACTTTGTGGTCTTTGACTTATACCTACCCATCACCCCCTCACCCAGTCCCGGACAATCACCATTCTATTCTTGTTTTCTATGAAATTGGCTTTTCTTTTTAGATTCAACATATAAGTGTTACCATACAGTATTTGTCTTTCTCTGGTTTATGTTGCTTAGCATAATGTCCTCCAGTTTTATCCATGTTGTCACAAATGAAAGAATTTTCTTTTTTTTGTGGAGGATTAGTATATATTGTATTTATATATTATTTATAAATATATACATTTTCTTTATTTATCTGTCAAAGGACACTTAGGTTGTTTCCACATCTTGGCCACTGTGAATAATGATTTAGTGATCATGGGGGTGCAGCTGTCTTTTTGAGGTGCTGAACTCTTTTCTTTTGGATTTATACCCAGAAGCGAGATTGCTGAATTGTATGGTAGTACATTTTTAACTTTTTGAGGAACCCACATACTGTTTTCTAATGGTTGTGCCAATTTACATTCCTATCAACGGTGCGCAAGGGTTCCCCTTGAGCTCTTGTTTTCTCTTGTCTTTTTTATAATAGTCATCCAACAGGTGTGAGGTGATATTTCATTGTGGATTTGATTTGCATTTTCCTCATGATTAGGGATAGTCAGCACCTTTTCATATACCTGCTGGCTATTTGTATGTATTCTTTGGAAAAATATTTCATTCAGGTCCTTTGCTCATGTATTAGTTGGATTTCTTTCTTTCTTTCTTTCTTTCTTTCTTTCTTTCTTGCTTTCTTGCTTTCTTGCTTTCTTGCTTTCTTGCTTTCTTGCTTTCTTCCTTTCTTTCTCTTTCTTTCTGCTTTCTCTTTCTTTCTTTCCTTTCTTTGCTATTGAGTTGTGTGAGTTTTAAAATATATTTTGAATATTAATCCATCAGATAGATGATTTGCAAATATTTTCTATCATTCTATAGGGTGCCTCTTCAATATATTGATTCTTTCCTTAGCTGAGAATAGCTTTTTAGTTTGATGTAGTTCTGCTCATCTATTTTAGCTTTTGTTGCATGTGCTTTTTGGTGGTCTTACCCAAGGAGTCATTGCCAGGACCAATGACAAGGAGCTTGTTGCCTGTTTGTTTTTTTTTTTAAACATTTAATTAATTAATTAATTAATTTAGAAAGAGGAGAAGGGAGGGAGAAAGAGAGGGAGAGAGACATCAATGTGTGGTTGCCTCTCACGTGGCCCCCACTGGGGACCTGCCCTGCAACCCAGGCATGTGCCCTGACCGGGAATTGAACTGGCGACCCTTTGATTTGCAGCCTGTTCTCAATCCACTGGGCTACACCATCCAGGGTGCTTAATGCCTGTTTTTGTTCTGGGAGTTTTATAGTTTGAGATCTGAAATTTGTCATTATTTTAAGTTAATTTTTCTGAGTGGTGTAAGATAAGGGTCTAGTTTTATTCTTTTCCATATGGAATAGATATCTAGTGTTGAGGGCACCATTTATGTAAGAGACCACCTTTCCTGATTGTATATTCTTAATGCTCTTACCCAAAGTTAGTTAATGGTATGTGTGTGGGTTTATTTCTGGGTACTCAATTCTGTTCCACTGGTCTATGTGCCTTTTTATGCCAGTATCATACTATTTTGGTTACTGTAGTTTTATAATTTAATTTGAAATCAGGGAAGTGTGATATCTTCAGCCTTCTTCTTTTTTTCTCAGGATTGCTTTGGCTATTTTGGGGTCTTTTGTGGTTCTGGGCAGATTCTTGGATTGTTTTTTCTATTTCTGCGAAAAATGCTATTGGAATTTTGTTAGGGTTTGCATTGAATCTGTAGATCACTTTAGATAGTATGGACATCTTCATAATATTAATTCTTCTAACCCAGGAACATGGGATATCTTTTAATTAATTTGTGTATTCTTCAATTTTTTTGGTTAAATTTATTTCTAAGTATTTTATTGTTTTTGATGCTATTATAAATGGAATTGCTTTCTTAATTTCATTTTTTAGGTGGTTCATCATTAGTGCATAGAAGTACAACTGATTGTTGTATGATGATTTTGTATCCTGTAACTTTATTTAATTTATTTAGTAGGTCAAACAGTTTTTTTGGTGTAGTCTTTAGGGTTTTAAAACCATAAACAGATAATTTTACTTAGCATTCAGATATGAATGTCATGTATTTCTTTGTCTTGCTTAATTGCTATGGCTAGGACTTACAGTACTATGTTGAATAGAAGTGGTAAAAATAAGCATCCTTCTCTGGTTCCTGATCTTAACTTTAACTTTTAATTTTAACTTTTGAGTATGATGTTAGCTGTGAATTATTTATATATGGCCTGTGATATGTTGAGTTATATTCCTTCTATACCTAATTGGCTGAGGGTTTTAATTTTAACATGAAGTATGTTAATTTTTTCTAATGCTTTTCTGCATCTATTATAATGATTATATGATTTTTATCCTTTATTCTCTTAATGTGTATCACATTTATTGATTTGTATGTGTCAAATCATCCTTGTATCTCAAGAAAGAATCTCACTTGATCATTGCCTTTTTATGACAAGCAATTTCTAACTTTTAAGAAGGGCATAGATTTAAAGAAATTGAAGATGTTTCTATCAATGCTGAACCAACCTATGGCCATCAGGGCTGATTGACATGACTTGACATACATATTTGGGTACAAGACTGCTCACATACTTATAAAAAGTTGGTACTTCTCTTTGTCCCTATTCCTTAAGGGTTTTGTTCTAGTTCATTGAAGCCCCGCCTCCTTACTGTTAATGAAGTGTGGAGGAGGGAAGATAGAACTTCACAAGGAGAATCGTGTCCACTCTAAGCATCGAAAGGAATCATTGGCCAAATTGTGACCCAAATGTCATAAAAAGGGTCTCTTTAGAGGGTCTCTTTATCCTGTGATCTCAAATTACATGAGATAGGTCAGGTAGAACAGGCTTGGTTGTCCAGTGGTAGTAAACAACCCTGATTCTCAGTGGCTTAAAATAGTACAGATCTTATTTTCTCTGTTACTGCATATCCATGGAGAATTCCAGGATTATTTGGGAATTTCTATTCCTTTTGGTCATCCTCACTCCAGGACTTGGGCTGATGGAGCAGCCAGTATTTATGGCTGGAACATACCAGCATTTGTAGCTGAGGAGAAAGTCAATCTGGTCAAGTGTGCATTAGGTTCTAAAGCTTCCACTTGGAAGCAGCACATGTTTCTATTGACTAGAGGAAGTTTGCCTGGGCAGACCTATGTTCAAGTATTTGTGGAAGTAAATTCTATACAGTGTCTGGAAGGAGAGAGAGACAGAATATTTGTCAATCAAATAAGAATTAACAGAGTTGGTAAGATTTTGAAACTTTTGTAGACCCTGAGACTTAAAAGTAAATTATTGGAAAAGTTGCTTTTGAGAAGGTGTACTTGGCCGTTCAGACTAGATAGCTGTTTTTTCCTGTGAAGTTCTTAACTTTTCAAGGAAGAGAAAAGCATGATCAATTGGTTCCAAGACTTGAAGTTGGAGAAGTAAAGCTGAAGGTTAACAAAGATGAAAAAAACACAGAGTTTTTAAAATACAATGGCTATGCATTCATAATGAAGTGATTGTTTCAAAAGCTAATCTTGGTTTTGGAGGGGGGAGAAGCAGTTTCAGCTTCTAGTGATGAAGTTTTAAAAAAATCACAATTATTTACCATAGGCAGTACTTTGTTCTTTTATCTCCTTGACTTGTGTGATGTGATTCCAAGATGCTAGGAATCTGTGGCTCCTAAAAAAGGGCTCATGTGGATAGAAAACTTCACATGTTAGATAAGCAATGGGCTTTGTTAAGCAGCGGAGACACAACTGGGGAGGCCAGATGGATGTCAAAAGTCACATAGGAAATAAGTTGAGGCTAAGGGTCAGGTAAGATGAGAGATGACAAGCAGGTCTCACATGCCTGATTCAGAAGAAAGCAATAGATCGGGAGGTCAGTCTGCAGCATTGAGGAGCAAGAGATGCTCATGTGAGCTCTATTTCTACAGCAGAAAGTGAAAACCAGAATTTTGCATGGTAAGTCAGGCAAAACGAGCTCAGCTAAAGGATTGTTCCAATGAGGTTGCTTACCTGTCTTTAGCCACACTAGGAGTAGGGGAACTTAGATATTCATACTTAGGTGCAAGCCTTTAGGACATTTCCAAAAATGTGTTTTTTTAAAAAAATAATAATTCTCAATCTGCAAAGACAATGACAGGTAGTTTATATTTGTATTTGTAACCCAAATACAAGTGGGCTTTCGTGATCTAGCACTAAGACCAGTCTCTGTGGTGGTGACATGTCCCAAAGGAAGCACCGGTCTACTCAGAATGCTTTAAAGAATAGCTTCAATGGCCCTCCACTGACGTTTTGACTAAGGGTATACAGGGGAAGAGGGGATTATGCAGCAAAATTTTGCTTAACATTTTTTCTTCTGTAAACTTTTCCTTTCGTCAGATGTCCTTTTTCATGCTACCACTCCAATCTCTTCTGATATGGCAGAGTGACATAGCAGACTTGGAATTCCAGTTGCCTGTTTTGAGTCTTGGTTCTATCACTTGTTCACTGGGCTATCCTGCCATTAAGCAAACTGTCTGTAAAAAAGTTCACTCATCTGTAGAATAGTAATGTGTTAGTGTATTTGTGAGGGTGAGATAACTAATATAAAGTGAATCTAAAGTTGGACCTTGCATGTGGAAATTTCTAATGAAATACTCGCTGTGATTGTTACATTCAGAAACCCAGCCCTTAGAACCTTTTTTTTTCTTACTCCCCCTTCTTCTGTTTTCTATCCCTCTGTATCTTTATTTTCATGTTCTGCTTATCCACAGCTTCTTCATTTCTGCATCTTTGATCATCAATCTATTTCCACACGGAAATAGCTTGCTTCTTCAGAAGGAGAGAGAGTGGGAAAAACAGTAAATATCTATACTTAATGTATTTTTATCTCATTCACAGTCAATACACTCTAAAGGCTATATAGTGGCCTACATAACTGGTTCACGTTTTCTCCTTTATTAGAAACTGCTAATAACCTCATTCAGTGTGCCTATAGTTATATGCCTGTCTATCTAGGACTTTGACAATTCCATGAAACTCCTTGGAAATTGTCATCAGTGCAAGAAGTCCATCCATGCAAGAAGTCTTAAACTCCATCAGTGCAAGAAGTCTTAATTCTTCATTCAAGGGTCTAATTGTTAATCTCTGGGAAATCATAGTCAAAATATTTGTGCTTTATCAGAGGCTCCTTCACCTTCTTCACCTTATTGACACTTCTCCAGAGTAGGTCAGAGGGCTGGTCAGTGGATTTCAAAGATTGTTTGTTTTATTACCCAGCCATGGGACCACACAGGAAACCTTTGTTAAAATTATAGGACTGTAGTGTAAATGCTAAGTACTCCAGAACAATCATGAGCCACGTAGTTAGTTCTCATAACTCACATTCCCTCATTGACTCCCTTCCAATATGACGCTAATGATAATAATTACAGCCAATTAATGAATGTCAACTACATGATAGACCTTATGCTCACTGCTTTTCTTATAATATTGCATTTAATATTTGTAATGAACCCTAGGAGATGGGTGGTAGTTTCTCAAGAATAGGGTCACCAAGACCTCAGTAGGTCTAGTAACTCATCTAAAGTCACACATCCACTAAATGCTAGAGTGAGACTTTGAACCCTGATCATCACTGAACTGGAA
>PVJI01029043.1:0-15744 GCA_004026765.1 Micronycteris hirsuta
TGTTGTAAAGGATGCTTCTGTGAACATGGGTGTACCTCTCCTTCCTCTTCTTGACCTTCATTCTTAATCATGTCAGACCTACCACCTTCTTCATCCTTAAATGGAGTTTATAAATAATATAGCCTACCTAACACATCCTTTCAGGAAAATCAGTATACAAAATAACATATGTTTTGTTGAAGCAAGTAAATGATCACACAGAGAATATAATCGGAAATGATCACACAGAGAATATAATGTATATTATAATCAAGTATTTGATCAAGTATTTGCACATTGCACACGGTTGCCACAGCCACGACTCTAGGCTGCCTCAGAGCGCTGAACGGGTGATTCAAATACCTCAAGTAGTGTTGCTTGGTGGCATGATTTCCTAGTGTTGGTAGCCAATACTTAGTAAGATTTTTAAAGAGCAATCTTTCTTCAATGTCCACAGCAATTATGATTTCAGAAATGTGGTACATAGTTATTTTGGGCCAAAAAAATGGATATTCCTATGTAAACAGGATTATGCTTTGACTTGGGTAATTTTTTTCAGATAATTTAAAACAGATTATCCCCCTTGTGGACACCCTATAGGACACTGAAAATTTCTGAAGAACACAGGGTGACTTGTTGTGCAGGATGGTCCAGTGATTTGCAGGACATCTGGCATCTTTGGGCCACGCTCACTAAATGCCAGTGGCCCCCCTCAATCATGATGACAGCCAAGCGCCCCAGACATTTCCACCCCCCGCCCAGGAGGCAGTGCCCTCCATGTTAAGCACTGCTGTTCCACAAGCAGGGAGAGTCCCAGTGCCTCTATCAGCTAAGTCTCCCCACAGTAGCACTGTGTACTGACGGCTGCCATGAGAAAAGAACAAAAACAAAAAACCTCACAGACTGGTCAATCTAATTGGCCAATTAGTGTGCTCTGAAATCCACTGCCAAGTTTGTGCCTCGGCCATGCTGCGCACAGGCTGCTCCCAGCCAATGCATGAGCATCGTTGGGGATACTTCCTCAGACCTATTCTTGAAAGTCTCGAGACTCCTCTGAAAGCTGACTTTGGCTGGAGATTCCCAGTAACTTTAAAGGACCTTCCTTAGACTGCACAACAGTCTAGGACATTTCTACCCAACCTTCCTCCCTCTCCCTTACGCTCGGGGTAAGATTCTCATTGCCTTCCAAGCTCGCAGCTCCCTCCCTATTTTCTCTCACATAGGTATTTCCTGAATGAAGTCCTTGTATGTTTTATCACACCTTGCCATCTGCTTCTTAGGGGACTTGGACTAACACAGCAACAAAGAACCACGAAACCTCCGAGGAATGCAACGATAACTTTCTATTGCTCGCAGTCAGAGCAGACGTGGTTGAACCAGACAGCTTTGTTTACCTTCGCTGGACTTGCTCCCACTTCTGGGGCTGACTGGCTGAGAGTTGATCTAGGATGACCTCCGCTGTGATAACTAAGGACTCGGCTGCATTCCACGTGTCTCTCTTCTGCCAGCAGGTTAGCCCAGACCTGTTCTGAGGGCAGCGGCACAGGCACCGGAGAAAAGCCCAATGCGTGTGCTGGCCAATCTCACATCTCCGCTTGCCTCAGGTCAGCTATCCCCACTGGCTACAGAAAATCCTATGGCTGAGGCCAGGCTGAGCTGGAGGGCCCTAAAAAGTAACGTGACAAAGGGTCAGGACACAGGGACAGATGAAGTAGGGGACTATTTTCATAATCAATCACGATGTTCATGTGTTTTTCTTATTAGTAAAGCACCACTCTTTCTTAGTTCCTTTTAACTGTAACTTCTTACAGTTAAATTTTTTCTTAAATCGCAACATTGTAGAGTCATTAATAGCAAGGAAGTCTGAAATTCTGAGTATTTACCAAAAGACTCTGAGTTACCCACATGAGGCTATTTAAATTGAAAAAAGCCCTAGCCAGTGTGGCTCAGTTGGTCGGAGAGTCGTCCCATAGACTGAAAAGTCGTGGGTTGGATTCCCAGTCAGAGCACATTCTCAGGATGCAGGTTTGATCATTGGTCAGGGTACATGCCCACAAGAAGACCACCAATCTATGTTTCTCTCTCACATGAAGTTTCTCTCTCACATCAATGTTTCTCTCCCTCTCTCTCTTCCCCCTTCCTCGCTCTAAAAGCAATGAAAAAAAAATGTTCTCAGGTGAGGATAAAAAGACAAGTAATTTTTTTTTACAAAATTGAAAAAAAAAAAAAAAGACATTACATTCACTGTCAAGTTAAAGCCATTTGCTCCTCCCTGCACAACCCAGCGCTTTTACTGCCGGTGACAAAGATGAGATCAATTACTGATAACAATCAACATTCTCTTTGTACATCAGAGCCACTTATGGAATTTTGAAACCCCTTCCACACAAAAGTACAGAAATTAAGGCTTTATTATTTATAAAATAAATTTGAATGTGATAACACCACTTACTTTCGGGCCAACATTTTTTCTTAAGTAGGAGGAAAAGCTACCGTGTTACAGGCAGGGCTACGCCCATGGCTGCGGACTCCGTGTGGACGCATCGCTGGTCGTGTGTGTTCCACAGGAAAGTGAGTGGAGAACCGCAGGTTCAGCCCACGGGGCCTCTCCCTGCTCCTAGCTTCCGGAACCCGTACTTTTCTGTTACGTTTGCTCAGTTCTGTTGTAAAGTAAAAAACGGCACCTTCCTCTCCCTCCCATCATTTATTTTCTCATAAAAAAAATTAATGTTTTGTGATCCTGAAAATTTTCTAGCCTACTGAAAAGTTTCAGGAAGAAAACAGTGAACAGCCATCTGCCCCTCACCTGGTCTCAGCAGTCACTAACACGGCACCTCCCCCACGCATCGCTCTGTGTGTGTGTGCGCGCAAACTTCCCCTCACCCAGCCCCCAAGAGCTGTGCGCCGGTACTGCGGCACTTCAGCCCCCACTACTTCTCCATTCTCTCCCAAGAAGAAGGCTATTGTCCTGTTATCCAGAACACGGTTGCCACACCCGAGACACTCAACGTTAAGTTCAACACAGAGTGCACGGGAAATTTCCCTACTGGTCTCAAAAGTATGCTTTCGTTTTCTTTGAATCCAGATCCCACTGCATTGGGTTATCACATCTCATTAATCTGTTAGTGGGAAGAATAAAAAGCACGTGGAGGCCCTGGTCCTACCCCAGAGTTACAAAAACAAATTTTGCTAGGTTGGAGCCCTGGAAGCTATCCTTTTAAAAACCCTTTCCAGATGACCCTGATGAGAGTCAAGTGTGAGGACCACTGAGTTCTTCTTGTAAGGTTAATGAACTTTTCAGGAGTCCTTGGCTGTTGCCCAAATCGACTTCAGTGAATCCTTGTGCTAGGCATAATAAATTTGGTGAGGGGGACTGTAACTCATTACAACTGATAACCGTTTCTTTTGCACCCTTGCCAATCCCCTTTCCTTCTAATCCCACCTGCTTCTTACCTCTTAGCACTGTTCTTAATGAGAAGGATTTGATCAACAGGCTTCGAAGGCCTAGCCCTAGACCTTATCTTGGATTTTCCTTACTCCATCAATTCAATGGCCTTGGAGATACTTTTTGATTTAATAATCTGGGGTGGGGAGGAGGTGAGAAGGGAGACTTGGCTTGTTGAAATGCAGGTTCCTAGGCTCTCTCCAGGCTCAGAATATGCCTTTTCATCAGCTCCCCAAGTAACCCATATTCCTCTCTTCTGTATTTTACTGTAAGAGCCTTGCACAGTGATTTACTTTTGCAAAGCAACCCAGTAAACATCTGCTTGTGTCACTGAATCAAGTCCCACTCTTAGAACCCCAGCCCACAAAACACAGACACCAAACTAACACACATTCCCATCTTTTAAAGCATGTCTGTTGATGCTCCTATTCCACCAGCCCTCTCTCAGAAGAAAATGCCAGTTAACAGAGCTTTAACTCCTCTCTGAAACCATAGAGACAGACACCTCGTTTCTGTGTCATCCTGCCTTTTACTCCCACTCTGACTAAATTCCCTTTAGTATTGACTCGGTCGTTTTTCTAAGTGTATGCCTGACCATTTGGCTCGAAGGGCAACTTCAGGCCCCTTTTCTCTTTTTGGTGGGTAGAGATGATACTGAGGAAGGCCTCGAGGGAAAAGTACAGATTACAAAGTCACCAGCACTTTGTTTTCCGTATGCCACTATATACTAAGTCGTCAGCCATAGCAGAAAAAGAGCTTATTTATTACTTTGGATTTTCACTCTGCTTGCTCTGTTTGCTAAGTAATCTGATCTATTTGAAAAGCAAATATTCTTTTGTAGAAGTTACATTGCATTTTCTACGAAGCTGTGTTTTGCTAACATGGAAAGAAACTGAAGTTTAATCTTTTTCATATAATTGTTAGTTCAACTATCTGCTGTCTCAGTAAAGATAAGAAGTACTCTAGAATCCAAATTTGCCTGTGGTGAAGGATACAATTATTTTTTTCAGACCATTCATGGTAGAAAATAATTCCTGCTGATCCTAGTGAGGCCACTAGGGATTCCAGCGAAATGATGTGGAAGATACCAAACTGTCACCAGACACGAAGTGAGAACCGAGATAACCTCTTTGCTAGCAGAAGCCAGCGTGTGTATAATAAAGACCATCCACCAGTACATAAGCATATTGGGAGTGGTAAACAGTCACTTTGACAAGTAAGAAAAATACCATTCTTATCACCTCGTTAGTAAACAATCCAGAGCACTGCTTTAATGAGGGAAACTGAGTCTTCATGATGGATGGAGCAGCCATGGTTTTAAGAACATGACTAAGTGATGCCAGAGCAACTTCCTAACAGAGTCGTCCAAAGAGACACCAGAGCGAGGGCACTAGCGGAAGCAGTGACCGTGTGCTGCTCTGGTCTAGAACGTGTGCACCTTTAAGCTTTAAGGGTGTAACTGTGGCTCAAAGATGGCTGCCCATTCTTTGCTGCTTCTCCCTTTTAGAGGTGGAATCTAATTCTCCCAGCCTGAATTCAGGCTGGCTTTAGTGACTGGCTTGACCAACAGAATGTGAAAGAAGTGATGTTCTGGAAATTCTGAGGCCAAGTCAGAAGAAGTCTTACAGCTTCTAGCTAGATTTCTTAGAACACTCACTCTGAGGGAAGTCAACCACGAGGTAAGAAGTTTGACTACACTGAGATCACGATGCGGTGAGAAACCCCAGCAAGCCGGAGACGGAGGGGGAGAGAGGCCAGCCCCAGCTGCTCCAGCCACACTAGATGGACCAGGTGCCAGTTCTGTGAAGGAAAGATTCACGCTGGACTTTGCAGCCTCAGTAGATGCAATGTGTGAAAGAACCAAGGCATCCAGAGGATAGCCAGAACTGAGGCCACAGGCCTATGGCCCTAGTTCAGCTATCCCAGCCATCTCCGGCCATTAAACCATGAAACCCCAGCTGAGGCTCCAGTCATCATGAAACAGAGATGAGACCCCCTGCTGTGTCCTCTCTGAATTCCTGGCCTACAAAACATAAGCATAAGAACATGGTTGATGTTTTATGCCACTATGTCTTAGAGTGGTTTGTTATGCAGTAATAGATAAGTGGAGCAGATGTTGAAGAGAGAATTTTTATTACTTAGCTATTGCCATAATAATGCAGCATAATATTTGATTCCAAAATTTGGTGAGTTTCAACAGAATTTCTTTTTCTCACTCATGGGTCTGTGCCTTCCCTGGGCTGTTTTCCTTTAAGCTGTGAGGGAGCTGGGCTTGCTCAATGCTACAGGGGGGATTCTCACTTTGTTCTGGTGCCAGGTGAAGCGGAAACTTCTATTCGGGCCACATGTTTGCAGGAGTCCAAGCACAACTCTGCAAAACAATTTTGACACCTCTGCTTTTTCATAACCACTTATTTTATTGGCCAAGTAGGCTACATGGTCAAGCTCAAAGTCAAAGGGGTAAGTACACTCCCACCCAAGTGAGAGGAAGAAGAGAGGAAAGACTTGCTGAACAATACTCCAACCTAGTGAGAGCTTCAAGCATCAGATAATAGCGGTGATGACAGTGAGTGGTGTCAGCCTGGGCCATGTTAAGGTATGTCTGCCATTTGGTACTTACACATCTAGAACCCAGAGAGAACACATACTAAGTGTGTGGGATACACAGGATCAATACTTTTTTGCACTAAATACTCACAAACAAGAGGCATGCTAAAATGATGAAAAGGCGAAAGAAATGTAGTAGAAGAGCAAAAGGAGAGGAATTTATAAAAAGAAAGCAGAAAATGAAACCCTTTACCACTTGTTGCGAGGCCAGGAGCAAACACCTGTTTCTTGGTTTGTCTCACACGTGGGCAGAGCTGCTACCAGGCAGTCAGCCCCTGAAGGAAGCCCCAAGAGACCGGCTGCTCCTTCTGAAGAGGTTTTGCTGGTTCTGTAACAGATACATTCAGCACAGCATACGGCACCCTCCAACACTGCTCTCCCACTCGGCACTGCACTTATGTCCAATGAAAGTGCCTATAATGCAGAGAGCGCCCCACGCCCCATGGAGAGTTAACTATTAACACAGCTCTGAGGTGCACAGAATGACACAAAAAGCTGTGGGCAGCAAGCAGAGTTGGAGCAAGGGGAATTAAGAAAGACCTCGGGAGAGAAGTGGTTTCTAAACTGGATTGGATGCAGAGACAAGAAGATGGGGAAGTAGCACACAGTCCCATTTTCGTTGTACGCATAGAGGTCACAAGGCTGGAGCATGAGCTGAGGTCAGATCGTGGCGGGTCTTGGATGCCAGGGTGGAAAAGCATATTCTTAATTCAGTGGGAGCCACTGGAAGCTTTTGAACAAGAAGTGGCATGAAGGAGTTGTCTTCCAGTATTATTCTTTCCTGCTTCTTTAGTAACAAAACCTCAATTTTTAAAAATTTTCTTATTGTATTTTTTCCATCACCTCTTAACCACCTTATACCTCCCTCTACCCCCCCACCCAAAGAAACCCTCAATTTTTAACTGGGTATAAGCCTGTGCAAAATAAAAATTACATTTCCTAATATCTCTTGCAGCTAAGAGTGATATGTGACTGAATTCTGGTTAATGAAAGATAAAGGAAACACTGCATACAACTTTCAGGAAGTGTTCTTAAAGTGAGAGGGAACTGTTCCTTTTTTTTCCTGTTAGATGGAAGCAGAACTTAATCCTAACATATACATTATTTATTAGGAAGATTGGTCTGAGACGAGCAAAGTATAAGATGATTGAAACAAGAGGAGCATTGGAGGTGGGAAGACTAATTAGGAGAACAATTCCATAGTCAAGATAAGAAGCGAGGAAATAAAAACTGAGCCAAGGATGGTAGCGGTGGAAATGGACGGGAGGAGTGGATGTGAAAAGAATGTCTGTGGGGTTTGAAAACTGATAAGATGAGAGGAGACACTAGCAAAGGAAGCTTCAAGGTCACGTTGAGATTTTAAGCGGAGGTGACTGGAGGTCAATGATGTCAGTAAAAGAAACCGAAAACTCATGAAGAATGAGCAGGCTTGAGGAAGGCAAGCAGAAGGCCAGTTTTCGACATGTGGAGTTGGGATGCCTGTGGAACGTCCAGGTGCAGATGTAAAGCAGGCAACCGGAAATTCATCTCTGGAGCATGATTCGAGAGTCCTTGCACAAACAGCAGTCAGAGGGAGTTTATTGTTTGGCAAAATAGTGTGTCTCTAGAATTTCCTTTTTCTTCTGTACACAGAGAAAAATAAACTGCATTCTGCAAAACCAGATTTAAAAAATGTACAGCTCTTCATGTCGCATGTACACCCCCCAGTGACTGGCTGGCTGGCTTCAAGTAGTGGAAATCTTCACTATCTCAAAATTTGGACAGCTCCTTAAAGTTCTTTAAGAAGGCATTTTGATTTGCACAGATCTCTGTCATGACCTTTTTTTTTAATGACTCCTTTTCAGCCCGACATCTATAGTAAACTACCTTCCGCTTTCATTCAGGTTAACCACATGGAAGAAGACTTCCCTTTCACAGGTGTCCTGAAAGAACAATTCCGTTCAAAAGCAGAATGAGAAAATACACAAATTTAATGAATGTAACAGAGTAAAACGATTCTACATAACTTTCTCCTATATCCGCTGAGACCAGAGCAAATGTTAAATAAAGGCTGAAATAAAAAGGGTATGAATTCAACATGAACAATAAGGAATCATCTTCACGGGCTGGTTAAATAGCTGTCCGCACTGTATCCGCGAGACCGCTGGGGGATGGAAGAGGTTAAAATCCAGTGACTTGTGTAATTCAGCTGAGGTTATGTGGTAGAGAGGCAACCGGAAAGGGGTGAGAGCTCTGTTTCTTCTAGAAGAGTTGTGCATCTTTACTGCAGACAGCTGCAGAAGAACCCAACCAACCCTCTGTGGAGGCCAGACGCTGGGTTTGGTGGCACCGCGGACCCGGGTTCTATTTAGAGGTGTCAGAGCCCTTAATGAGCTTGCGACAAAGCTTTTCTGATTCATCCATTCATCCATCCCTCGATCAATCCATCCCCCCTTTGTCTCTGACCCAGGGCCTGAGCTGGGCACCCCGGCGTGCTACAGAGCATGCAGCCCCACAGGACTTTCTGGGAGGAGGGGGTTTTATGCAGGAGGACGTGGCGGGAAGACAAGCCTGGGGCCCCTCACCGCGCTGTGGCCCCTCAGCAAAAGAGATCAGTAAATTCTCGGGCCGACCCCAGGCGATGCGGTGCGAAAGCACCAAGCCTGGAGGAAACCCTTCCCCTCCCCTAGTCAAGACAAGGAATGCAGCCGCGTTCCACTTTCTTCCCGGCCCTCTGCCGGCGGAGAGGCCCTGGCAGGTGCCCACGAGCCGGAGCCCTCCCTCACACGGCGCCTCCCAGCGGTAGCCCGAAGCCCCCGTCAGAGGGAGCTGGAGGCGGCCACGGCTGCAAGGATTGGCTGGCTCCACCTGCGCCCCGCCGACACGAGCAGCGCTCCCAAACCGGCCTCTGTTCCCACCGCGACGGGGGCCGGGAATAGGGGTTTAGGCAGCTAGCGGGGCCGCGGCTCCTGGGCGCTGATTGGCCAGAGCCACTGGGGGCGGGGCGGTGGGTGTGGAGGGATTGAGCCCAGACCGATCCCTCCTTTGCAGCAGCTTGCTAGCTGGAGGCTCCGGCGTTGCATCATCTCCCGCCCGCGGCTGCTGTGGGAAAGCTAGTCGTGCCGCGATCCTCTTAGTCCGAGGCTCCAGCCCGCTCTCCAGCGCCCACATTGGGAGTCTCCCGAGGGCCGGCTCCCAGAACACGCCCGGCACAGCTAGTGGGGCTCGCCAGCTCCGCCTGAGCCATTCATTGAGAGCCCAGTCGTTTACTGGAGCCCAAGTCCCTCCTCTCCTTCAGTTCCGAGTCGCGGGCAGCGCCATGGAGAAGAGTAGCGAGACGGAGAAGAACAGCGAGACCAACGGCTACCTAGACAGCGCCCAGGCTGGGCCTGCACCGGGGCCTGGAGCGCCCGGGACCGCGGCAGGGCGTGCTCGGCGCTGCACCGACTTTCTGAGACACCACGCGCTGGTGCTGCTCACTGTGTCCGGAGTGGTGGCAGGCGCGGGCCTGGGCGCGGGGCTGCGCGGGCTCGGGCTTAACCGCACGCAGGTCATCTATCTGGCCTTCCCTGGCGAGATGCTGCTACGCATGCTACGCATGATTATCCTGCCGCTGGTGGTCTGCAGTCTGGTGTCGGGAGCAGCCTCTCTGGATGCCAGCTCTCTCGGGCGCCTGGGCGGCATCGCCATCGCCTACTTCGGCCTCACCACGCTAAGCGCCTCAGCGCTCGCGGTCGTTTTGGCCTTCATCATCAAGCCTGGGTCTGGCGCTCAGGATCTTCAGTCCAGAGACCTTGGGCTGGAGGAGTCGGGCCCCACTCCGGCCCCCAAAGAGACAGTGGATTCTTTCCTCGACCTGGCCAGGTAACGATCCCCCAAAGCAATAGAGATGCCAGCTTTCCAATACACTCCCGTTTATTCCTAAACACACACCTTCATATACTCCTAAGAGTTTATTCTAATGAGCTACTGGTGGCCTTTAGCATTTTTAAAATATCAAAGTAACGTCTAGAGCCTTTGCACGCTGACCACACCTTTTCAAACATCAGTCTTGGCTCGCCAGACAATCTAAAGGAGCAGAGCCACATGTTTTAGCAAAAGCCAGTCCTCCCATTTGGTGTGAGTGTGCCGTAGGGCAGAGACAGCGGCCTCACCTGTACTTTATGCCTTACACTCTGGCTGTGTTCTAACCACTCCTGGCTATCTTCACCCCATTTTCTCCCCAACAGTGCCTGAAAGCTTCTGTGAGCATCTATTAAATGTTGCCTGTTAGGCCATCCTGGCCTGTAATCGGTGGCCCTCTCTGTTTCAGCCCATTGGCTGAGAGGTAGCCAGCAGTTTTTTGAAGAGTTATCAGAGAACCCAAGGATAGCAAGGCTGGGTTTAGTTGTGTGGGCCCATTGCCCAGGCAAGCCTCTCCTGAGGGCTTGGGGCAGGTTGCCCTCCACCCCCTAGTCAGGACCACTGTAGAGTATTGTGAGTTTCAAGAGGCTTTATTTGTGGGAGGGTGAGAGTTCTCTAGGAGAGGGAAAGAGAAGCAACTTCACTTAGCTTTGCCTGCTTTCTGTGACTCTTACAAGTTGGCTTTCATTCCTTGAGATGTAGTGTAGTTTCTGTGGATTACCCAAATCAGCCTCTCCTGCTTTCTCCATTAGTCCAGAGTTCACAAATGGAAAATTGTAGGCTGGAAGCATTTACTGACCTCGCCAAGTGCAGTTGAGTGAGGAGCTCAGCTGGCTCCCACTCCAGGTTTCCAATTGGGAGCCTTAGCGAGGTATGTTTTGTCTTGAGTCACTGAGGCAAAGCTCCTCATTGCTGAGGCTGTGAAAACCAGCAAACCCTGGGCAAAGTGACTTGACTTCCTGCTGTTTCCATTTCTCCCTCTGGAAAATGTGACAGCTGTCTACCACTTAAGAGAAAGAGTGTTCATTTGAAACTACAACAACAACAATCCAAAAGGTCAAAGGCGTTGAAAAATAAAAATCTCTGATGAGGCGGACCAGAAAGTTCTTACCAAAAAGGCAGGTAGAGGTGGCCAATTCAGACTTTGATGACATAATCATCTTTGTTTAGTGTCTGACAGCTTGATATTTGGAGTCTTTAGAGATCCTTAAAGTTTGAGGACTCACTTAGGTGGGTGTTGAAAACAGTCTAATGAGGTTGGGAGTGCCTTTGGCTCTTCAGTATATCTGTCAACTGCCCCGGGGGAGGAGGCAGTTATGGGGGTTAAAAAATTCTTGTTTGCAGGGCTCAGTGGCCCAGAGAGGGGGTGTGGATGCACAGCTCTGACCTGCTGGTTGTATCCCCATAGGGAGGCTGAGCAGCATTCTCGTCTCCAAGAGAGGGGCAGTGGCCAAAAATCAGGGGGTGAGGGTGATGCCAGGGGTTACCTTATTACCACTAACCCCAGAAGAGATCTCTTATTTCCTGATCATGGCTGTCTAGATTTTTTTTTTAAGATTTTATTTATTTATTTTTAGACAGAGGTGAAGGAAGGGAGAAAGAGAGAGAGAAATATCAATGTGTGGTTGCCTCTCATGTGGCCCCCACTGAGGACTGGCCTGCAACCCAGGCATGTGCCCTGACTGGGAATCGAACTGGCAACCCTTTGGTTCCCAGCCCACACTCAATCCACTGAGCTACACCAGCCAGGGCATGGCTGTCTAGATTTAGATCCAAGCCCCTTTAGCTCCTGCTTCTGAAGTGCATGGTGACCCAGCATCATGACTTAGCAGTCAGTGTAGGTACAGACTTTTCAGTGACTTGGGCTGTAGTTACAAGGGAGGACTAAAAGAACCTTTGTCGTGGCTTGTTGGGGATAGGTAGTGTTTCATAATGCTTCCAACAGCCAACCACATTTAATCCAGCAGCTCACAGAAAAGGTAGTGTAGGAGGTACGATCCTCTTTTACCAACTGAGGAGACTGAGCCATAAAGGGATTAATGATTTGCACTAGGTCACAGAGTAGTTTATTAAAAGAAGAATTAGAAGAACCAGGGGACTCTGTGCCCCACAGTTCAGGGCTGTCTTTCTCCCACTCTCCTGTCCCCCAAGTCAACATGCCATAGTAATGACATCAGCTGCTAGTCTAGTTTCACAGTCTCAGAAATGTTTGCTCTGACCCAAAAGAGGAATCAGATAAAGGTTTCATTGGGTCAAGACAGATGCCCACTTCCTCTAAAAGGAGAAGATGACCCCCTTTGGTGAAGGACCATGCGTGCAGCTGCTCAGACTTGGCTTTCGTGTTGAGCAGCTTGCGCGAAGGAGCAGTCCTGAGTCTGGGGATACTCTGGGTAACAATTTTCAAATTGCTTACCTCAAAGAAACCCCACACATGCTGATTTTTTTGTGACTCGGGGCATGTTCCTTGGCAAAGGCAGGGCACAGGCCTGGTTACTGCCCGCAACGTAAACACCTGAAAGGAGTGGGAAAAGTCTCTTATGACTAAGTGCAGTGCAGGCTTTGCTAAAGTCCATGACCTTTCCTGGTCGTGGAGTGCCCCCATATCCCACAGGTTCTCTTTGCGACAATTTCTAATTTGTTTTTTTCAAGATGTAACTACAAGTCAGAAATGAGGCCAATAGATATTCAGTATGCCTTTTAGAAAATTCGGAATGCCATTATCAAGTGATTTGACTTCCTACCACACAATAGATTAGAAATAACAAAGTAGACTGGGAGTGGGTGTGAGGAGCTGGCACTGGGAGCCGGGCCTTTGAGAGCTGAGAAGTGACAGTGGATTGCGACTGTCAGGTGGCAGAGTCACAGACAGTCTCCTCCCTAGCAGCCTGAAGCTTTCATGCCTGAGGACCTGGAACAACACAGGACTCTCAGAACTGGGTGCGACCCAGGTGATCGCGAGTCGTGACTTTTCATCCAAAATAAAATGGTTTGGGCACCGAAGAGACAGAAACAGCTTATCAGAAATCCAGTCATTGTGGAAGTTCTTAGTCCCTGACCATGCTTATTGGTGATGGGCCCTAGGGCATGTCCATAACTTTCTGTGCCCTGGCTTCCTCATCTTCGTGATGGGGATCATGATAGTGCCTACCTCACAGCATGGTTTTGGGGTTAAATGAGCTTTGTCTGTAAAGCTCTTAGAACAGGATGTACTAGCCCAATATATGTTTGCTCTTGTTGTAAATGGAGCAGTATTACAGAGCTAATGGGGTTTTCCCCCCTCACAGCTAATGGGCATGCCCTATTTTTATAGTTTGAAATACGTGAGAATGAATGGGGAATAAAAGAATGTTGGGGGAACTCAAGATGACTTACAGCTGACATAGTCTTTAGGTATATTGGGAACCACGCAGAGGAGCCTGGAGAAAAAGAAATGAACAGTGACTGACTATTTTGAACTAATAGGATCAACACTATGGGAAGTTTGGAAATGGAGAAAAGCCTTCCATTCTGAAATGGGGCAGAAATCCTCATATGTGCTCTGAGGTATTCCAGTTTCTTTTCTCCCTGCATTACTTGTTTCTGGTCTCCAAAGTTGACCTCAGCTGTACATGGAAAGGACTGAGGCAGCTGGCTTCTAAACATTCATCAGGATGCTAAAATTTGTAGTTTTCAAATGGAAAACCAAAGACTTATCTGCGAAGGAGGCAGGATGGGACGGCTCCTGGGCCGAGGCTCTGTCTGCACTGGTGGCCAGAAGAATGGCCCTGGGCTGTTGTCTTTTGCAGAAAGAAGTCTAGCAGGCTGCTGCCATTTGCCCCGTGAGCATGACTGAGGTTTTGCCTGTTGCCCGATTTTTAAAGTTCTGTTTTCTCTTGTGCTAATTTTATCAAGAGTGGAGTGTGCTATGAGCCTTTCCCCTCACCAAGGGAGGTGTGAGAGACTTACTTTCCTTCCCAAGCTGCAAAGAACCCATTTCTTTAGTAGGTACAAAGAAACCTATTGGAGGCTTGAGATCTAACATTAGCCCCTAGATCACAGTCAAGAGAGTGAGTAGGGAATAATTTCTCTTGACTCTTGGCCATGGCAGGTTGTTTGATCTATGCCTATGTATCTCTATCCTATTGGCAAGATGAAAACGCTTAGCAAACCAACAAGGACCCAAATTAATGGAGGTTTCTCAGTCAAATTACTCACTAAAATGGTCACTTGTAATTTTTTTTTTTTAAGTTTTAACTCGACACCATTCTTTCTACTACCCACAAGACTGCCCAGAATAGTTCAGGCACTAAAAAGAACATACACCCTGAGAGGCAGCGTGGGTAGTGATTAAGAGGAGACACTGAAGTCAGTTACCTGGGTTCGAATCCAGCTCTACCCCTTACTAGCTATATGGACAAGTCATGTAGCCTCTTGATGCTTCGGTTTCATTTTCTGTAAAATGAGGCTAATAATAGTATCTACTACCTAGACTTGTCGTGAGAAATAAATGAGTTAATGTTTGAATGCCTCGCAAGTGTTCCAGTGTATCCCAGCCTCTCAGGCCACTGCATACAGAGAATGAGTGCTGTTCTTAGCCTTATTTCCTAAAATGTCCCCCACCGCGGGGGCCCAGCCATTGCCTTTCCAGCTGGAATCTAAAACTGGATGTGGGCCTTAAAGAGAGGGTTGATTACTCCCCACCCCCTGCTGTCAGAGTAGTGTAACTCTAGCCCCCCCTCAGCTCCCAGCCTTGTAGGGGGCACCAAGATCAGAAGGAGCACATCCCTGTTAACTGGCTCTAACAATAAACACAAGGAATAACAAGTATCAGATGTATATAGTGTGAGCCATATCCTGTTCTGAAGAGTCTTTGAAATTTTCATAAATTTAGCAAAGAATTTTTGAACTGAAAGGAAATACTCTGGAACAAAAAATATACCTAAGCAAAAGTAAATTGTTTTACATTCTTCTCACATAGAACAGGGAAATGCGACCACCCTTCGCAATAGAATAAGAAGAATCAATAGCAGATGTAGAAAGAAGGAACATAATGAAGTTTTTCATCCCATGAGCTGCATGAGTCAGTACAGTACCACTAACTAAAGCTCTATGGTATTGGGGTTTTTTTTTGTTTTTTGTTTTTGAGAGAGGGAAAGGGAGGGAGAGATAGAGGGAGAGAAACATTGGTGTGTGAGAGAAATATTGATGTGTGAGAGAAACATCAACCAGTTGCCTCTTACACATCCCCATCTGGGTACTTGGCCTACAACCCAGGTATGTGCCCTGACTGGGAATCAAACCAGCGATGTTTCCATTCAAAGGTCGATGCTCAACCCACTGAGCCACATCAGCCAGGGCCATACCAGCTTTTTGTTTGATTTAAGTAATGTATCCAGAGACTGCTATAGCACTGGAAAAGGCATGTCCATTCATTCTCTCTCAATTTGTTCTGATTTACGTCTCTGGATTTAGTAGTGTGGCCTTGGCATTTGTGCAAATGTTTTTGACTTTAACCCACTATAAGAAATACAATTTTTTTTAAACCAAAGTCTGGCCAGTTTTATTAAAGAAAATTTTGGCATGAATTAGTCTGTTTGGCATGCTTCTAATGAATCAGGAGTCACTTGGATCGATGACCGCCAGTGTGCACACTCTGTGTTATTTTCCACACACTGGGCCCAGGTTAACATTACTGCACTGTAGCGACAGACACCAGTCTCGGCCAACACGGCATAGCAAGCCATTTCAGATTTTCTCAAGGCTGGACAGTTTGGCGAGGATAACGAGTTTTGCTTTGCCTTCTCTGATCATCTTCAGAATTTGCTAGTACCCTGGCACATACTTTCCACTTT
>PVJI01029044.1:0-15755 GCA_004026765.1 Micronycteris hirsuta
ATTTTTAGAGAGAGGGGAAGGGAGGGAGACAGAGAGGGGCAGAAATAGCAATGTATGGTTGCTCCTTACATGGCCTTCACTGGGGACCTGGCCTGCAACCCAGGCATGTGCCCTGACTGGGAATCGAACCGGGACCCTTTGGTTCCCAGTCCGCGCTCAATCATAAATCAATTTTATTTCTATGCAATAACAATGAACAAAGTGAAAATGAAATTAAGAAATCAATTCCATTTACAATAACATCATAAAGAATAAAATACGAAAAAACAAATTTAACTAAAGAAGTATAAAACTTGTACTCCGAAAACTATAAAACACTGTTGAAAGAAGTTCAGAAGACCTAAGTAAATGGAAGGACATCCCATGTTCATGAATTGGAAGATGATATTAAGATGGCAATACTCCTCAAATTGATCTATAGGTTCAAAAAAATCTCTATAAAATTCCTAGCTGTCTTCTTTGTAAAAATTGAAAAGCTGAACCTAAAATCCATGTGGGCATTCAGTGGACCCAGAATAGCCAAAACAGTCTTGAAAAAGAATAAAGTTGGAGGACTCATATTTCCCAGTTTTAAAACTTAACTACAAACCAGCAGTAATCAAGACAGTGTATTACTAGCATAAGGACAGGATATAGACCAACGGGATAGAATTAAGAATATGGAAATAAGCTCTTTCATTTATGTTCAATTGAGTTTTTACAAGAGTTCCAAGACAATTCAGTGGGGAGGAAATAATCTTTTCAACAAATGGTGTTGGGACAACTGGATAACCACATACCAAGGAATCAGTTGGAATACTACCTCACACAACACACAAAATTAATTCAAAATGGTTTAGAAATCTGAAAGTAAGAGCTAAAGTGGTAAAACTCTTAGAAGAAATCATAAGGATAAATTTTGGCTTTGTCTTAGACATGGCAAGTAAGAAAAGAAAAAAATAGATACATGGATTTCATCAAAATTAAAGATTTCTGTGCATCGATGTGTTACTCAGAGTGAAAAGACAAGCATGGCCAGTGTGGCTCAGTTGGTTGTGCGTCATCCCACAGACCGAAAAGTCCTGGGCTCGGTTCCCAGTCCGAGCACACACCCAGGCTGTGGGTTTGATCATCCACTCAGGGTGTGTGTGAGAAGGCATCCGATTTATGTTTCTCTCTCTCACACTCTCACATCAATGTGTGTGTCTCTCTCTTTTCTCTGTCTCAAAGCAAGGGGAAAAAAATGTCCTGGGGTGGGATTAAAAAAAGAGAGAGATTGAAAAGACAATCCACAGAATGGGAGAAAATATCTGCAAATCACATACTGATAAAGAATTAATATACAAAATATATAAAGAATTCCTACAACTCAACAACAACAACAACAAAAAAAAATGCAAAAATGGGCAAGCCACTTGAATAGACATTTCTCCAAAGAAGATATACAAGTAGTCAGTAACCCATAAAAACATGCTCATTACTAGCCATTAGGGAAATGAAAATTAAAACTACAAAGACATACCACCTCACACCTGGATGGCTATTACGAAAGAGTAGAAAATAAGAGTGTGGAAAGATGTAGAGAAACTGGAACTCTGCTACACTGCTGGTGGGAATATAAAATGGTACAACTGCTGTGTAAAGAAGTTTGATGACACCTCAAAAAGGTAAACATAGAATTACCATGATTCAGCAATTCCATCCCCCTAAAAAACAGAATTTATTTATAAAATAATGTGTATTTATTCTTACATGTTTAAACTTTGGTCACCTATAATAGTACTCTCCATTCGATGCAACATACCTATTGAGATGTTTTTTCCACTGCTCAAAACAGTTTGTGAACTCATTGATTTTGGTGACTTTTAGTGATTCTGCCATTTTTTTGTTTCACCTCTTCTACATTGGCAAAGCGGTTCCCTTTGAGGACTTCTTTTTTATTTGGGGAAACAAACAAAAAAAGTCACTCAAGGCAAGATTGGGTAATAGGGATGGGTGCGCACGGGGTCATGCTGCTTTTGGTCCAAAACTGCAGAACACTCAGCGCAGAGTGGGCAGGAGCACTGGTAAATCACCCATCATAAAATGGGCAAGTGCGCTGAAAGAATCTTCAAAGAAAATTCACTGAAGTCAGATGCAGCCTCTCACAACAATGCCAGCTGGCACACTGATACAGATTGGTTCCTAGAATACTCACCTAGTGGGGGAAGCCTGTATTACAAGGGGCCTGCCCTCCAGGATATAATTCCATTTTGGGGGGGTCCCCCTTGTACATCCAAAACAATTGAAGCAGGGACTCAAACAGATATTTGTACACCAAATGTTCTTCGCAGCCTTATTCACAACAGCCAAAAGGTAGAAGCAATGTGTTAACAGATGAATAGATTAGCAAAATGTCATTGGTACATACAATGGAATATTATTCAGTCTTAAAAGGAATGAAATGTTGATACATATTTCAATGTGGAAGAACATTGAAAACATCAGTGAAATAAGCCAGACACAAAAAAACAAATGACTCCACTTATAGGAAGCATTTAAAATAGGCAAACTTATAAAAACGGCCAGAGGAACAGGCCGGGGCTGTTGCCAGGGTATGAGGGAGGGGTAGAATGGGGAGTCGTTGCTTAGTGGGTGCGAAATTTCTGTTTGGGATGATGAGAAAGCTCTAAGAAGGGGGGTAGGGTGTGTGAGGGCAGGAATATACTGTACAGGAGCTCCCTGTACTGTCAGCCCAAATTTGCTGTGAAACTAAAGTTTCTCTAAAAAAATAAAGTTTGATTTTTTTTTTAAAGTTCCGGATATAGATTGCGGTGATGGTCACATAACATTGTGAATGCGCTTAATGCCACCGAACTGTACACTTAAAAATGGTTAAAATGGTAAGTTTTGTGGTTTGTATAGTTTATCACAATTTAAACAAAGAATCAAAGACAGAAAGTCTAGTGACTACTTAAAGCTTTATTATCCAGCCATGTGATTTTGAATTAAACATTGCTCAGTCACTGTTTTGTTGTTACTTCTGTCTTCTTTTAGGGTCCACATTAGCAAATTCTGTCCTTCCATCTTCAAAATACAATATGAATCTGGCCACTTCTCTACCTCCACCATGACCCCTCCAGCTGAAGTTCCCATCATTTCTCACCTAGACGTCTGAGGTTACACTACCTTCCCTACTTCTGTGCGGCACTCTGCTCTACCATAGCCCACTCTGTAGTCTATTTTCTGTACAGCAGGGCACATCACTCCCATTGCACTTTCATTTATTTATCAAGCCGGGCACTGTTCTCAGAATTCAGTAGTGACAAAAATCCATGACCTCATGGAGCTTATACTCTAGTGAATATAGAGTATAACACTAAGTGTACAAGGATGATCCGGCCCCGGGCTACCTCTCTGACTTTACCTCTCTGACTTCATTTCAGCCCATGTCCCTCTGGAGAGCAGTTCTCTAAACAAACTTAGAATTCTGTTGGGAAGGAAGTAAGGGGTGAATGGTTGTTGTTTAAAACTGTTCATACCAATCAATGTTTTACATATCTGCTCCCAGGTGAGACAACCCAGGACCAGGATTTTAAAGATTTTTTATTTATTTATTTATTTTTAGAGAGAGGGGAAGGGAGGGAGACAGAGAGGAAGAGAAACAGCAATGTATGATTGCTCCTTACATGGCCCTCACTGGGGACCTGGCCTGCAACCCAGGCATGTGCCCTGACCGGGAATCAAACCGGGACTCTTTGGTTCCCAGCCCGCGCTCAATCCACTGAGCTACACCAGCCAGGGCCTAAGACCAGGATTTTTAGCTGATGTATATAAAATGGCCCCTTGAGACCTGACACCATACAACTCAAGTTATCTATACCTAATATATCTTTTGGAGAAAAGGAAACAAGGTAACTACAATGAAAAGCTTAATTTGGAAAGGAGACAATGAATGGAAAGTATTACCCAGTTGCCATTGGTGCACAGCACACCTTACATCCTGCTAGACAGGGATGTGGAACACTCCCTCCCTGGCAGTGGGGTGAGTTTCCTGGACGGCCAACTGTGAACCTCCAGGTTTAATCTCTGTGGGGATCTTTCTTTTTGTCCACCATGGCCCACTGGCTCCTCCTGCTAAATGATATTGCTTGTCCCTTACTTTTCATGGCTGTGCCAGAGGTAGGCATGGGGTAAATGCCCTTTCAGGAGATGGACTGCTTTAGCTGGGGTACAAATTGCCAGCCTAGAAAGGGAATAGACTGCTGGGCTTAGGGTTTCTTTGACAATACAGGTCCTACAAAAATCTCAGTAGCGTTCCGTTCTATTCCTTCTGCTAGTTAACAGAGCCAATTTTTTTTTTTAATCACTGTAACCAGAGTGATGCAAAGCTTTGATGGGCTAACCCAGGGACCTACACCCACCCCTGAAGCTGGGCATAAAGTTGCTTCTATCTTAAGCCTAGGAGTGTGTGTGTGTGTGAGAGAGAGAGAGAGAGAGAGGGTGGGGTGGGGAGGTCCCCATTTTAAAAATAAGATGCTATTGCCACAAGAAGGGGAAATAGAAGCTAGGGGACAAAAACAAATAATGTACAGCTTCCGGCATCCATTAGCTTAGATATCCCCAACTTTTTCCCACCACTGTAAAGAAGACAGATATTTTTCACACTTGTGACACAGGCCCACTGCGCACTCACACAATGATGTCAGTCTCTGGTAGCCATCTTCCTCTCCCAGAGGGCATGTTGGAATGGATGTGTGTAAATGTGATATTATTACAGAGGCAAACTGAATCTGCTTGAATTAATTTTTAAATATACCGCTTGCAGATTTTAGTACTTTATTATTACTAACAAATTTCTTGTGACTCACCTAGCAAATTGATTGTAACACATCCAGTGCGTCACACCGATT
The DNA here is from genome assembly GCA_004026765.1 of Micronycteris hirsuta. Taxonomy (NCBI): domain Eukaryota; kingdom Metazoa; phylum Chordata; class Mammalia; order Chiroptera; family Phyllostomidae; genus Micronycteris; species Micronycteris hirsuta. The sequence continues at coordinate 4,872 of PVJI01029044.1, forward strand.
GTTAAATACTTGTTTGGGGAGGAGACCTTATCTCTGGCACCGCAAGTACTCCTTAGTTATGTCTTGTTTTGACTTCTTGGTAAAATTAACCTTCCTTCTTGGAACACCCACTGCCAGGTGACAGAGAGAAGCTCCCAGGATAATGGGATGTCTACTGAGATCAAATAGTTCCAATGAATAACACACCGAGCAGATAATCTACACAGAAAGTATTAGAAATAATGTACATTTTCAATTTAGAACATTCCTATTTCATCTAGTGATTCAAGAATCATATTTGCTTTATTCAGAAGGTGTAAACCGGATGATTTTCACGAAGTTAATTAACTTCCTAGTCTCCTAGTTTCCTATACTTCATTAAGGGCACAGCAGTCCCCTCTTAGCCCTCTCCACAGTTCCACTTTCTGCTGCTCCAGTTACTCGCGTGAACGGCAGGCCAAAAATATTGAATGGAGAATTGCCCTTAGGCACCTCATCATGTGTCATCTCACGTCATCACAAGAAGAGGGGCAAGTACCGCACAAAAGATATTTTGAGAGAGATCACATTCACATAACTTATATCACAGTACATTGTAATTGTTCTATTTTATGAGTTATTATTGTTAATTTCTTACTGTGTCTAATTATAAATTAAACTTTACCATAAGTATGTATGCATAGCAACAAAACAGAGTGTTTATATAGGGTTAGGCACTCTCCATGGCTTCAGGCATGCACGGGGGGTCTCGGAACATACCTGCCGTGAATAAGAGGGGAATACTGTGTTCCTCAGCTCACCTCTGTGCGTTTCTTGGGCAGAAGGGTCGGTAGCAAGTGAACTATTTTTTTAAAATATATTTTATTGTTTAAGCTATTATAGCTGTCTCATTTTTCCTTTTATTCCCCTCTGCCCTGCACACCCCCCTCACCAATATTCTTCCTTCCCCCCCTTAGTTCATGTCCATGGGTCATACACATAAGTTCTTCAGCTTTTCCATTTCCCATACTATTTTTAACTTCCCCTGTCTATTTTCTACCTACCGTTTATGCTCCTTATTCCCTGTACCTTTTCCTCCTCTATCTCCCGCCCCCTCCCGCTGATAACCCTTCGTGTGATCTCCATTTCTGTGATTCTCTTCCTTTTCTCGTTGTTTGCTTAGTTCGTATTTGTTTTTGTTTTTTAGGTTCGGTTGTTGGTAGTTGTGAGTTTGTTGTCATTTTGCTGTTCGTATTTTTGATTTTCTTCTTTTTCTTAGATAAGTCCCTTTAGCATTTCATGCAGTAAGGACTTGGTGATGATGAACTCCTTTAACTTGACTTTATCAGGGAAGCAGTTTATCTGCCCTTCCATTCTAAATGATAGCTTTGCTGGATAGAGTCATCTTGGGTGGAGGTCCTTGCCTTTCTTGACTTTGAATACTTTTTCCAGGCCCTTCTGGCCTGCAAGGTTTCTTTTGAGAAATCAGCTGATAGTCTTATGGGAACTCCTTTGTAGGTAACTATCTCCTTTTCTCTGGCCGTTTTTAAGATTCTCTCCTTATCTTTCATCTAGGGTAATATAATTATGTTGTGCCTTGGTGTGTGCTTCCTTGGTTCCAACTTCTTTGGGATTCTCTGAACTTCCTGGACTTCCAGAAATCTATTTTCTTCACCAGGTTGGGGAAGTTCTCCTTCATTATTTTTTTAAATAAGTTTTCAATTTCTTGCTCTTCCTATTCTCCTTCTGGCACCCCTATGATCCAGATGTTTGGAACATTTAAAGTTGTCTTGGAGGTTTCTAAGCCTCTCCTCATGTTTTTGAATTCTTGCTTCCTCATTCTGCTCTGGTTGAATGTTTCTTCCTTCTGCTCCAAATCATTAATGTGAGCCCTGGTTCCTTCCCTTCACTGTTGGTTCCTTGTACATTTCCCTTCATTTCACTTTGCATAGCTGTCGCTTCTTCCTCTATTTTGTGACCATACTCAACCATTTCTGTGAACATCCTGATTACCAGATGGCCATCTCTTTATTGCTTGCTTGTATTTTTTCTGGAGCTTTGAGTTGCTTTTTCATTTGGGCTGTATTTTTTTTTTTTTGTCTTGGTGCACCTGTTACATTGTAAGGGGCAGATCTTTAGGTATTAGCCAGGGCGGGGCAACCCGTGTTGCTGCATTGTGGTGCTGTATGTGCAGGAGAGGTCAGAGAGGGACAATGCCACTTGCTCAGCTCTCAGCTGACTTTCAGTCACTTCCTCTTCTACCCACAAGCAAATTTGGCCCTTCTGGTGCTGATTCCCAGGTGTGTAGGCTTGTATACATTCTAGAACCCTGTGGGTCTCTCCAATGAACTCTCCTGTGAGGCTGGGAGTTTCTCCTGCTGCTGCAGCCCCCACAGGTTTTTTCGGTCAGAGGTTTTGAGGTTTTATTTCCCCTCACTCGAACCCTGGGTTGTGCTGTCTGTCTCGCTCCCCAGTCGTCCCTCCTGGGTTATCTGCATGCAAATGTGGGACCATCCAGTCTGCCAGCTGCCAGCTGCCACCTCGCCCGCCCCAGTCCTCCAGCCGCTGCCTTGCTGCGAGTCTTCACCCTGGCTTCCCGTCTCCGCCCCTCCTACCGGTCTGGATGAATGTTTCTTCTTTAACTCCTTGGTTGTCAGACTTCCATACAGTTCGATTTTCTGGCAATTCTGGTTATTTTTTGTTTTTAAATTTGTTGTTGTCGTCCTTTGGTTGTGCAAGGAGGCACAGTGTGTCTACCTACACCTCCATCTTGGATGGAAGTCACAAGTGACCTACTTTAAATATGAAAACAATTGAGAAATATGAAAATAATGTCTCTTATTAAATTCCCAGCACAAATTTAATCACTTGGGTAAATTAACAAAGAATAAAACTAGCATCAGATTCATCCTAAAATTCAAAGCCCTTTCCTTTAATTTTTTTTAAAAATCCTCACCCAAGGATATGTTTATTGATTTTAAGGGAAGAGAGAGAAACATCAGTGTGAGAGAGAAACATTGATCAGCTGCCTCCTGTATGCACCACAACCAGGAATTGAACCTGTAACCTTTTGGTATATAGGATGATACTCCAACCAACTGAACCAACTGAGCTACTCAGACAGGGTCAGAGTCCTTTTCTTCTTCTCCTTTTTTTTTTTTTAAGGTTTTAGCCCTGACTGATGTAGCTCAGTGGATTGAGTGCGGGCTGCAAACCAAATGGTTGCCTATTAGATTCCCAGTCAGGGTACATGCCTAGGTTGTTGGCCATGTCCCCAGTGGGGAGTATGTGAGAGGCAACCACATATTGATGTTTCTCTCTCTCTCTCTTTCTCCCTCCCTTCCCCCTCTCTAAAAATAAAATAAAAAAAAAATAAATGTTTTACATATTTATTTTTAGAGAGAAGGGAAAGGAGGGAGAAAGAAAGGGAGAGAAACATCAATGTGCAGTTGCCTCTCACATGCTTCCTACTGGGGACCTGGCCCGCAACCCAGGCATGTGCCCTGACTGGGAATTGAACTGGTGACCCTCTTTTGCAGGCCAGTGCTCAATCCACTGAGTCACACTAGCCAGGGTCAAACTAATTTTCTTTTTAAACTAAATAAGATAATGCCTTGGAGAGACTTGAAGTAGCTAGCTTTCAGGGTACATGAGGCTAACAGCTGATGACTTCAAATCCTGGAGAAGTCACTAGACTTCCTTATTCTGCTTTCATTTCCCTTTTCCCACATCATTCAGATATTTCTTCATCTGTGATAGAAGGGTGTCAGTGCAATGTGGGAGGCCCATGAAACCAGTTCGACGACCGCTGTGTTTGTGAGTTAAAAAATCTGTTCTAAATTGAGTAAAATGGCTAAGGATGAGCCAGATTATGGGGAAGTACAACAGACAAGAGAAAATGTTTGTAGAAAATGGTGTGATCATAACATGTCTTCGCTGTACTATTTATCAGTGATGTACAGAATGAGATTGAAAGGTAGACTGAATTGGAGTCTGTTGAAATAATTTAAACCATGTCAGCAAATATTTATTGGGTGCCTGCTCTATCATTGCATTCTGTACTGTGGAGGATACAAAGATGAGTAAGATATACACAACTCCCATACGTAGGGGGCTAACAGGTAGACTTGTATATCACAGAAGTAAATAATTATAATATCAGGTAGAAAACTAAGGGGATGATTTCTCTGTTCTCAAAATCTGAGTCTGCCACAAAAAAGCCTCAAAGAAGTATAGAGGCTGAAAAAAAAAGACATCCAGTTGGAGATTTTAAAAAGGCTTTTTGAAAGAAGTGTCTTCTGAGATGGGCCTCCATGTAGTCCTCCATGTAGGAGGACTAAGATTTCAAGAGGCAGAGATGAGGGACGGAAGTTCAAGACAATGGGAAAGAAAATAATGCTGTTGGGAAAACACTGCTTTTAAAACTGGGTTCATGACACCCATCATTACACCCACGGTATGTAATCATTATACCTGTGTATAATGTGCATCCTTATTTCTCCCTCAGACACTTGGGCAAAAAAGTTCGCATTATCATGGCAAAATATGGTAATATGTATTCATTGGCATAAAATTGGTGTCCAATGCCCTGGCTGGTGTAGCTCAGTGGATTGAGCGCGGGCTGGGAACCAGACGGTCCCAGTTCGATTCCCAGTCAGGGCACATGCCTGGGTTGCAGGCCAGGTCCCCATGAGGGCCATGTGAGAGGCAACCATACATTGCTGTTTCTCTGTTTCTCTCCCCTTCTCCTTCCCTTCCCCTCTCTCTAAAAAAAAAAAAAAATTTTGGTGTCCAACGATTGTTAGCTAGGACTGTTATAATACTAAAGTGAGTAAGAAGTGCAGAAGGTAAGTGTGGATGTTCTGGAAACACGAAAACCAGTTGCTTTGAGCATAGGATTTATGTGTGAGGACAGGTGTCTTAGTCTGCTTGGGCTGCTAGAACAAAATAACATAAACTGGGAGGGTTATACACAACAGAAATTTATTTCTCACAATAGAGCGGAAGGGCCAAGGGAGCCCTCTGAGGCCTCGTTTGTAAGGGCACTAATTCCACGCAGAAGGGCTTCACCATTGTGACCTAATCACCTACCGAAGGCCCCGCCTACAAGTACCAACACACTGGTATCAGGATCAGGATTAGGTTTCAAAATCTGAACTTGGGTTGTTGGGGGCTGGGGGTAACTCAAACCTTTAGTCTATGGCAATAGTGAAGATAAAGCTAAAAAGTATAGGTTGATACTTTTTTTAAGAAATGGATTTTTTTTAAGAACAGTTTTAGGTTCACAGCAAAATTGAGTAGAAGGTATGGATATTTTCCATATACTCTCTGCCCCCAAATATGCACAGCCTCCCCCATTATCAACATCCCCCATCAGAGTGGTGCATTTCTTCCAACTGATGAGCCTACATTAGCATATCATTATCACCTCGAGTCCACAGTTCACAGCAGGGTTCACTCTTGGTGTTGTACATTCCAAGAGTTTGGACACACGTATAACGACATGTATCCACCATTACAGTGTCACACAAAGTAGTTTCACTGCCCTAAAAATCCTCTGTGCTCTGCCTATTCACCCCTCCTCCCGCAACCCCTGCCAAATACTGATTTTTTACTGTGGCCAAAGTTTTGCCTTGATTTGGACTTGTACAATATGTAGCCTTTTCAGATTGCTTCTTTCACTGAGCAATGTGCATTTAAGGTTCCATTTAAGGTCTTTTCATGGTTTGATAGTTTGTTTCTTTTTAGTGCGGACTAATATTCCATTGTCTGGGTGTACCACAGTTTTTTTATACTCACCACTGAAGGACATCTTAGTTGCTTCCAAGTTTTGGCAAATGTGAATAAAGCAGCTATAAATACTTGTCTTCAGATTTGTTTGGACGTAAGTTTTTAACTTTTGGGAGCTTAATTTCTGGATTATATGGTGAAGCATGTTTAGTTTTGTAGAAACCAGACAAGTCATCTTCCAAAGTGGCTTTATTGTTTTGCATTCCACCAGCAATGAATTAAGGGTAATTGTCTGTATTCACCTGTGAGTCTCTAATTTTGAGAGCAGTTTTTGGCCAAACTGAAAACTGGAAGTTCGAGGTAATGCTTCTTTTCTTATCTTTTTTCTTTTCTTTTCTTTTCTTTTCTTTTCTTTTCTCTTTTCTTTTCTTTTCTTCTCTTCTCTTTCTCTTTCTCTTTCCCTCCCTCCCTTCCTTTTCTTTTTCTTTCTTTCTTTCTTTCTTTCTTTCTTTCTTTCGTTCTTTCGTTCTTTCGTTCTTTCTTACAGAATCTGGAAAACTAGGGTAAAAACTTGTTTTTAAATTAGTAGGCAATATAAAGTCATTGCAGATTTTTGAGACAGGAACTATTTTGATCAGGGGTTAGACCTGTGTGGTCCAGTGTGGTTAGCCACAAATCACAAGTGGCTACTGAGCACTTGCAATGTGGCTAGTCCCAGTTGAGGTCTGCTGAAAGTGTAAAATATGCAACTGTATTTTGCAGACAGTACAAAAAGGATCTCAGTGATTTCTTGATTATGTATTAAACTGACAATATTTTGAATGCACTGAATTAAATGAAAGAATTTTAAATTCATGTCCTGTTTTGATTATTTTAACTTTGAAAACATGGCTACCAGAAAATTAAACATTACTGTGCTGCTTGCATTATATTTCTCTTGGAGAGCACTGTTCTAGATGTGGTGGAGGAGTGATAAAATAGTGAATCAGGGATTTTCCCTTCCAGGTTGGTGATTCAGACAAACCTTCCACGGAAGACAAGAGAAAACTGGAAAAATATAAAAAGCATCTACCTGAAGGCCTCAAATACTTAACAAGGCAGTGCAAACTTACTGGGGCGGATTAAATTCTTGAGTACTATTGCAGGGTTAGTTGATGGCGAGATTATGTATTTAACCAGGGGAAGGTCAGCACCTTGCTAGGCTCCATAGGAAATTCCATCTGGATTTTCTATACAATAATTTATCATTCCAGCTCTCATAAACTTACAAAAATGAGTCCCTAAGCTCCCCATCACTCAGAATAATCATAATTTGTCACTCTAGCTCAAGCAGAAAATATTTTCTGAGTGCCGACTCTGTGCCAGGTTCTGTGTTAGCTTAGGAAGTGCATTGTTCCCTGCCACATAAACATCCTCCAGAACAGTCACTTTTCCTCTCCCCCTATTGAAACAAAGATTGGTATGAAACAAGCCAATTATGTTTTAGATTTTATTTTTAAAAATATATTTTTGGGTTTTTTTTCAAAACAGTAGAACAGACACATAAATGAATGGTACAGAATAGAGAGCCCAGAAATAAACCCATGTCTTCATGGTCAATTAATTTGACAAAAGGGGCAAGAGCATATAATGGAGTAAAATTAGCCTCTTCAATAAATAGTGTTGGGAGATCTGGACAGGTACATGCAAAAAAATGAAATTAGACCACCAACTTATACCATATACCAGAATAAACTCAGGATAGAGATAAAAGACTTAAATATAAGTTGTGACACCATAAAAGTCCTAGAGGAAAACATAGGCAGTACAATTTCAGATCTCCCATGCAGCAGTATTTTTGCCGATATATCTCCTAGGTCAAGAGAAATAAAGGAAAAAATAAACAAACGGTACTACATCAAATTAAAAAGCTTCTGCACGGCTAAAGAAACCATCATCAAAATGAAAAAGGAACCAACCATATGGGAAAGCACATTTGCCAATGATATCTCAGACAAGGGCTTGATCTCTAAAATATATAAAGAACTCATATGACTCAATACCAAGAAGACAAACACTCCAAATAAAAAATGGGCAAAGGACCTGAATAGACACTTCTCCAAGGATGACCTACAGAGGGCCCATAGACATATGAAAGTATGCTCAACATCGCTAATCATCAGAGAGATGCAAATTAAACCACAATGAGATACCACATCACACCAGTCAGAATGGCCATCATTAATAAATCAACAAACAAGTGCTGGCAAGGATGTGGTGAAAAGGGAATCTTAGTGCACTGTTGGTGGGAATGCAGACTGGAGCAGCCACTGTGGAAAACAGTACTGAATTCCCTCAAAAAACTAAAAATGGAACTGCCTTTTGACCAAGTGATTCCACTGCTGGGATTATACCCTAAGAATCCTGAAACACCAATTCAAAAGAACCTATGCTCCCCAATGTTTGTAGTAGCATTAATTACAATTGCCAAGTGCTAGGAACAGCCTAAGTGCACATCAGTAAATGAGTGGATCCAAAAACTATGGTACATTTACACAATGGGATACTATGCAGCAGAAAGAAAGAAGGAACCCCTACCTTTCATGACAGCATGGATAGAAGTGGAGAATATTATGCTAAGTGAAATTAGCCAGGTGGTGAAAGACAAATACCACATGATCTCACTTATAAGAGGAACCTAATGAACAAAACAAACGAACAAATGAAATAGAACCAGAGGCATGAAAACAAGGAACAGACTGACAGTGACCATAGGGAAGTGGAGAGGAGGATAAGGGTGGAAAGAAGGAGAAGGGACTAGACAAAGAACATGTATGAATGACCCAAGGACATGGACAACAGGGTGGGGATTGACTGTGGGAGTGAGCGTGGGCTGGACAGAGGAGAACAAAGGGGGGAAATTGGGACAACTGTAATAGAATAACAAGAAAATATTTAATTAAAAATATTTTGGTTTTGCCCGGCTGGTGTAGCTCAGTGGATTGAGCGCGGGCTGGGAACCAAAAGGTCCCGGTTCGATTCCCAGTCAGGGCACATGCCTGGGTTGCGAGCCAGGTCCCCAGTGAGGGCCATGTGAGAGGCAACCATACATTGCTCTTTCTTTCTCCCTCTCTTCTCCCCTCTCTAAAAATAAATAAATAAAATCTTTAAAAAAATAAAATAAAAAATATTTTGGTTTAAAAAATTTTTTTATGGATTATTTATTTTTAGAGAGAGGGAGAGGGAGTGAGAAAGAGAGGGACAGAAACATTAATGTGTGAGAGAAACATCCAGTGGAGCCTCTCACACACCCCCACCTGGCAACTGGAGACTTTTCAGTTTGCAAAATATCACCCAACCCACTGAGACACACCAGTCAGGGCAAAGCCAATTATGTTTCAGTGAAATGGACATATTGTAGTGGTTCAGAGCACGAACTCTGCTTCGGACTGCCTGGACCCTAATCCTCCCTCCCTCCGTTTACTAGCAGAGTAACCCCAGGCAAAGCTAAGGATTTGTAAAATAAAGAAAATAGGGACTTCCGGCAAGATGGCGGCATAGGGGAATGCGCCGTGCCGCCTCGCACAACCAAACAAGGAAAAAAACAGAAATTTACCCAACCAAAAACAGCCAGATCTGACAGAAAATCGAATTGAGAGGAAGTCCGACAACCAAGGAATTAAAGAAGATACATTCATCCAGTCTGGTGAGCCGGGAGGAGCAGGGCGGAGGGAGAGCGCTCGGCAACTCTGTGGCGAGCTGGTGAGCAGACGGTAGGACCGCGCGGTTGGAGGGGCGGTTCCCGCGGGGCTGCAGTGCACTGAGACAGGAGTGCCTGACCTAAGCGCAGCCAGCGCCCGGCTTATCCTGACCCAGCGGGGCCGAGACTGGTGGACCGGGCAGGTCTGCATTCATGCGCAGACGGACTGGGAGAGAAAGCAGGGCGCAGCCCATCGGTGCAGATTGAGAGCACCTGTGGGGGTGGAGTCCGAGGCGGGAGGAACTACCGGCCTCACAGGAGAGTTCGCTGGGGAGACCCACGGAGGATTGGAGCTGTGCAGCCCGTCCACCGACCCCGGAGTGACCCCCGGAGCCAGCGCAGAGGGGCTCGAATAGCTTGCAGGAGGCGGTGTGGGTGCGGAAAGTGGAGCAGGTGCTATTGTGCGCTCAGGTCCCGCCCCCACAGGCTACGTCACAGCACAACTTCCGTGAGTTTCCCTGCCCAGGTGAACCCCAAGGCTCCGCCCTCCTTACAGTAACAGGCACACCGAGGGGAAAAAAATGGCCCAAAGAAAGGAACAGATCAAAGCTCCAGAACTAACCGACCAAGAGATAGCCAACCTATCAGATGCACAGTTCAAAACCCTAGTAATCAGGATGCTCACAGAATTCGACGAAAAATTATCGAAATTGCTTGAACAAATGAGGAGAGATCTGCAGGGAACCAATAGGGATAAGAAGGAAACTGGGACTCAAATCAACAGAGTGGACTAGCAGAAAGAAAAAAACATCCAACCAGAAAAGAATGAAGCAACAAGAATTCGAAAAAACGGAGGAGGGGCTCAGAAACCTCCAGGACATCTGTAAACGGCCCAACATACAGATCATTGGGCTGCCAGAAGGAGAAGAAGAAATCCAAGGAATTGAAAACTTATTTGAACACATAATGATGGAGAATTCCCCGAAACTGGTGAAGGAAATAGACTTTCGGGAAGTCCAGGAAGCTCAGAGAGTCCCAAAGAGGTTGGACCCAAAGAGGAACACACCCAGACACATCATAATTACATTACCCAAGATCAAAAATAAGGAAAGGATCCTAGAAGCCACAAGAGAAAAGGAGACAGTTACCTACAAAGGAATTCCCATAAGACTGTCAGCTGATTTCTCAAAAGAGACCTTACAGACAAGAAGGGGCTGGACAGAAGTATTCCAAGTCATGAAAGGCAAGGACCTACATCCAAGAATACTCTATCCAGCAAAGTTTTCATTTAGAATGGAAGGGCAAATACAGTGCTTCTCAGATAAGGTCAAGTTCAAGAAGTTCATCACCACCCAGCCTTTATTGTATGAAATGTTAAAGGGAGTTATATAAGGTATGGAGGAACATCAACAGGGGAGTGTTAGGGGGAGAAGGTGGGAATGGGGCACAGAACAGGTAGCATAAATGGGAGGTAGACAACAGACAGGGGGAGGTTAAGAATAGTATAGGAAGTGCAG